>OX456524.1:36360017-36630763 GCA_949748255.1 Eustalomyia histrio
ATAAGCCCATGTTAAATTTACCGATCCTTTTTATATAAATTAACCGATCCCCGCCCCTATGAACCTGTGACTATTTCGTTTCGCCCAGGCAGTGGAACTTGTTTTGTATGAAAAGAGTTTTCATTCTTCAAAATTGAAAAAATTGTAAAAAATACAGTGTGTCCTGGCGTTATCCTGTAAGACCTGTAGTAAAATTAATAATCCATTTTACAACGAGAAACTCTAAACTATACATACAGAAAAATACAATCGGCACAGTACTGTGTGTAAATAATTAAATAATATCATAGATGGAAAAATATCAGTAAAGGCCAACCTTTGGCTGCCGTACTTTTTTGGCAGTAAAAAGGTTCAATGGGCCAAAGATTAAAGTTTTTGTGAACAACTTGTACATACATATTTAGTTCAATTGACCACTTAAATAATATTTAAAATGTGAAATTATCAGAAAAGGCCAACCTTTTGACCCATCCTCTTTGGTTCTTGCGATTCAGTAGCCAAAGTATACATTTTTTGTGTGCTATTTGCAGATTTCCTAAATAAATAAAATTGTTGATTGAAAATCGATTCAGGAAGAGATCTCCTCCTAGCTTTAAATAGAGGGCAGTTTTTAAACAACTATGTTAAAATATTTTATGTTGCATAAATGTGAAAAATTGGTTTAAAATTATGAATATTTCTAGATGTACTTAATGGATCTCTCAATTCATTCAGTAAAATATCTACTGTAAACGTGGTTTAAGTGTTTTCAATTTGTTTCCAGCAAAAACTAAATTATTCAATACCTTTCCGAGATCCTTAAAAGACCCTTAAACATTTTTCGACATGATTATATTCAAATGAAAGGAAATTTCATGTGAAATTCAAACCGATCCTAAATATTTGTCTACAAGTTAAAAAAGCGATCCAATAGACTAAAGATTCAGATTTAGAATACAAAAATATTTTAAAAAAAAGTTTTAGAAGAAATTTGTGAAACACTTTATCGACTATTTCTATTATCGCAATATTTTTTTTTTATGTCAAATTTTTAAAAAAATTTTTTCTATTCAAACTTATTATAAAATTTTGTATTTTATATTCTTCCAAACACAAATAACATGGTGGTGGTTGTTGTTGTTGTTATTGTTGTTGTATTCACTACTTAAAGTAATTATTGTAAAATTGTAAATTTCCCAACAATTCATTTCCTTTTGTTTTTTTCAATCAAAACTAACTAAATTTTCATTAACCGAAATCTTCAAATTCAATTTCCTCTTATATAAAATTTACAATAACAAACGAATCTCTTGAAAGTATTACATTGTATCATTTTAAAATCGATAAATGTCTATTAAGATAAAATAACTACAACATAAATTGAGAAATGTTACAAAACAATTGCAAGAGACTGACAGTAGATAGTAAAACTATTAGTTGCCTAAAGCCACAAAAGGAAACGGAAATGTAACATAATGTCATTTCACTACATTTGTGTGTGTACTTGCAAGTTGAAAGATAAATTATTAACAACTACGTACGTGTATGTATGTATGTATGAGTAAAGAGCATTTAAAAAGAAGGTTGTATTTAATAAACTTATCAGTTTTGTAGAAATCATTAATTTATAATTATTTGGCAAATTTTTAAAAGCAATAACTTAAGTTTATTTTTTCAAAGACATTAACTCGTAAGTTTTGTTTGCACTAAAATTCAATTTGCAATTAAATTTACGAAGACGTTTTTATCCATAATGGCTGATAAGGTTGAAAATAAGTTTAAATAATAAATAATATTCCAATCATACTCGGGATGTTTACATTGGTATTTAAATTTATTTGACTAATGCTAATGCATTGGGCTGTTTTTTTTTAATGGAATGGAGTACTATTAATATCGCAGTATATTAACATTTTAGGAGAGCTATTGATTATTTTTCGTGGTATTCTCCATTTTGTTAAATGGCCGGTATCTTGAAAACTAAGCGAGACAGGGCAAATTAGACAAAATTTTAATCTAGTAGAGTAGCATTATAAAATTATATTTTTTAATTATTTGTTTTTATTGATAAACTATTAATTGCAATGAAATTTATATAACATTACCGTTAATCAATGAAATCAAATAATTAAAATCAATATCATTATTTAAAAAAATGTTAATGAAAATAATTTCATTACAATTGTTATCAATGCAATGCTAATGAAATCATCAATTAATTAGAATATTAAATTAGTCTCATGTATGATTCAAATAAACTCTACACTACAGATAAATTTTGTGAGAAGCAGTTCGAATTCCGGAAATGCCGTAATACTTAGGAAATGTTAAATGGAAATTCCATTCTGGCGTAGACTTTTAATAAGGTGGGATTTTTAGAAATTGCTACGGGTAGTGGCAAAAATAAGAGAAGAGCCCCCTCCAGCCACCCTTGACGGTCTACCCAAACCACCAGTTCTATAAATATGAAATTTTAAATACATGTTCCCCTGAAGTATTATCAAATTCAGTGATAAGTTACTTTTTGAAATTATCGCCAATATAGTGGAAATATTGGGCGTCAAAAAAATCAAAAGTGCCCCCCTTAACGGCCTGCCAAAACTTCTTTGGCTAGAAACCTGAAATTTAAAAAATGTTTTCCTTGGGTACGAAAAAAAAGATAAATCTATCCCTTAACCGTTTTTGGTAGAAACGTGAATTTAAAATATTTGATCCTTGGGGTATGGGATTTAAGCCCAACTCACAGCGGACCCTCATATGAAAAGTAGGTCAAATTATATACCCATTCTATGCAATTCCAATAGATTTCGTCTTTAGGCCAGTATAAACCTATTTATTTTTGCAACCTTTATATAGCTCGATTACAAGCTTTATGTGAACACACGGTTAGAAGAACATCGTCCTAGGAAGTGACTTCAATTGATGTGAATTTATTATACCCTGTTCACATAGTGGCGTAGGGTATAACGAAAAACTAACAGAGGAATCCCATCAACACTTACACGATGATTTGAATGAAATTTGGATATGTGATAGAAATAAAAAATAATAATAAATAATAAAACTGATGTTTAGGAAGTGAAAATTATGCCAAAAACTTAAAATTTTTTTTTTTGGTTTTTTTTTTACTATTTTGAAATTTCTTCTTAGTGAACTCTATGAGAACCGGTAATAGTTGTTATTGTGAAAACCATATAAAATTGTTTGTTAATTTTCAATGCAGATGTGTACTCTAGGTTATATAAAATTCCCATTTATTATTAAGTCAAGATCTGACCTTACAACCGGCACTGCGACCCATAATCATAAAACTAAACCAAATTGTGTACAGAAGTTGGAGAAGAGTTTTTAATGTCTTGTGGACTTAAAAATTCCCTATTAAAAACTTTCCTTCTATTTCTAGGAAATCCCAGTAGTTCTTATGGTTTAGTGAAAAAATTAAATCTTTTGATGTTCCTAAATGAATTTTGAATTTTTTTATTTAAATTTTAACAGGACATCGGTAATCGGGCCATAGCATCATTTTTACAATGTCCCGTTAGCTTCTTTACGGAAATTTAACTGATACATTTGTTGTTGTTTGTGTTTGACTGTTGGTAAATTATAACGGGACATTCGGTAATCGAGCCTTATTTGTTAAGTTACTTTATAGGACATACACAGGATATATGTTCCGCTGTCTCATCATCCAATTTGCAGAAGCTGCAAGTGTCCCTATCAGAATGACCTAAAAGGTACCTTAGATAACACTGTCCAGTGAAAAGTCCCCTTAAGGTCCTTAAGTCCTTCCACTGAAGAGATAAAACTCTTCGCCTGACGTTGGCCAATGTTAGTATTCCAGCACTCAACGAACTTGGATTCCCTTTAAATACTAATTTTTCTGTGCTGTACCTGCAGGTTGAGGGGCAAAGAAATTAAGACGAGCTCGCAATTGGGCAACCGGTCAGCCCGTTCACTATCCACTTGCCCAGAAATCTTGTGTAGGAATAGTGAGACTATTAAGAAACTCAATGCAGTCCAGGACAGGTCTGGGCGGAACGTCATGGACTGCTTGACTGTCCCAAGGAACTTAAATAAGTGCCCGACATTCCGACGCATATACATAGGTGGCGAGATCGCCGCCTGGAATATGGACGATTACCTACCCAACGCAAAGGCAAGCTGAAAATTAGGTCCACAAACGTCCGCATCCGTAAGTAAACCACGTCTGGGACCTTAGTTGAGGTTTCCAAGATTTGCTGGTCAATGTGCCCCTCTCAAAAATTATCACCTTGTAATTCTTAGCAGAGATGTGCTTTGGTAAACCGCTATCCTCATATCACGACGCAACATGAACAACTGTTACAAAAACATTGAAAACAGGCGAAAAGATTGAAATCCCATGTCCGCACTAAAGTAAATTTTATAGCGAGATCATGGGAGGCGTTGACTTGGCTGATCAAATGTCTGACCTTTACGAATATGATCGAAAATCCAATATGTGGTGGAAGAAAACTTTTTATCTTTTGATAATGATAACAGCCATGAATTCCTGGGTCATTATAATGATCTCAATCGAAAAATATGCCATTCAAGTCGTTTTTAGTTATGTTAGCAGAGACATTAATCCAGGATGCACTCAGAAAAAAAGTTAGTAGAAAAATTTGTAAACGGTTTTCAATTCCACTTAACTATTTTTGTACTGATTTTTAGTAAAAAAATTATTATTTAGCAAATCTGTTTGCTATTTACATTTTACAAATTACAGAATATCTACAAATTTTCGTTGCTAATTTCAGAAATCATTTTACAAATTATTGAAAACCGATTTGCTAAAATTAGCAAAAAAAATTACTAATTTTAAAAAAGTCGATATTGAAGGAAATGTTATTTCTAATGATTTAAACTTATACATACAAACTTAAATTGCCCTTAAATGTTACATGGAATTAAAAAAGGGATCGGAAGTGAAGATACCGACTCATGTCTAAAAAGAGGACATCCACTTAAAATAGCACTAAAAAGGGTTTTTTAGTTCTAAAAATCAGCCCTAAAAACAATTAAATTTAACCTTAAAAGTAAAAAAAAAATTGACTAAAATATTTTTCAAAACAGAAATTACCAAATTAAAACAAAATGATAAATTCGTTTATGTTTTAACAATTTTTAAGACTTTTAAGCCTTTGATTTTTTTTTTTTTTTTCATTTTGTATAAAACATCTTTTCAAAAATATAATCAAAATTTTTGATGCTCGATAAAGCAAATAAATCTAAAATTTTGTACTAATATTAATAGTATTTAGTAATTTTTTTTGCTGATTTTAGCAAACAGATTTTAAATTCCACTCTACAAAAAGTCTACTAAAATTTAGTAGCGGCTACTAATTTTTCTACTAATTTAATTGTACTACACGTCAACAGACATGTGTTGCTAAGATTAGCAAAAAATACCGCTGGGCTCAAATTAGCAGAATTTCCCGTAATAACAGCAAAATTTTCAGTTGCCATTACAGACTTTTTTTGGTGAGTGTGGCCTAAAAACTACAGCAGTTCGTCGATCAATAAAACCAAGCCCAACACCACAGACTGCCAATCGCAACCCAATGCATCTTCCTGTTGAAGGAACATCCCGATGTCGTTGTACCAACTGCAGCGCTCAATAGAAACACATACGCAATAAGACAATCTGCAAGGAATGCCAGGTGGCACTTTGCAAAATGTTCTTTGCACCATATCTTACATAAATTTTATATAAAAACAATTTTGTTAGAACCTTTTATAATTTTCTTTTTCAAGTATATTTGCTATACTTCTTTTTGATTTAGTTCTTTTTAACGGACGGTTGGTACTTATTTGTATCACTTAACATCCCGAGTGGTGCAAGGGTTTACCACCACTCCGCCAGCTACCCAATTATTGTTTTTCAGATTTTCATTCGCCGATACCTTATTTATTACTTAAATAACCTAGTGCCATAAAAAATTTTATTGCCGCATTGCTATTCGAGTGTTGGATCGAAAGGGTTAAGCATGTTACCAATGGCGTTTGTCGGACACGTCTTTTTCGCACCAGTTATGCCCTGTTAAGCGTCACTTTGCCTGAGTTTTCTCCACCATGGGCCACCAGCCAGAGCAGCATACATATTTTACTATTAGTCTAACGATGGTGTTGAAAGACCAGAATACCATCAGACCCAAGACTTACCAAAAAGCCTCCAAGGAGCATATAATGGCAAAGGAAAGGGTTCTATACAGGTTAACCCTTAGGAAAGCCCACGGTCGTGACATTAATTAATTCTCCTGGCTCTACGGAAAAACATGTATCAGCATAGCTAAGAGGTGGTTAATTTTCTCTGTTAAAGGCTCGTTATAAATTTACAAAAATAAACTGAATTAAATTTTCAATATTTAAAATGTAAATTTGTCAATTGTAAAATTCAAAATTTTATTGAATAAATTTTTAAAAATATTTTCTTGAACCAATCTTTTATTTAAATTATTGCTCTAATTTTATATTGTTTGCATAAACTTTGTATTTTTTTTTTCAATTAGTTTTATAGATGAAATAAAATTAAGTCAACTTAGTTACTGTTTAAGACTGTTTTATATACCATAAAAAGGTATAAGTTATTCTTTTATAAAACTGAATTGATTTTTTGTCTATTTTTCTATTCTATTTCTTTCTATTCATTACTATTCATTGTCTTACATAAATACAATATGGATGCTGTCATCTCTTCATCGTTTTTACATAAACAAATAAAAAATGCCCGCCCGCTACTACTGCTGCCACTGGATGGCAACACAATCTGTTACCAACAATAACAATAAACTCCATATAAAAAGCGCGTGGTTTTGGTATGCGTGTGGTGGGAGGTAAGACCGGTGCAGATGGAAGACTATTTGCATACGTTGTGTGGACAGTGCCAGGAGGCCCAGCTGAAAAGAATGGTTTACAACAAGGCGATAAGGTAATTGAGTTGAGAATAAATGAATGCCTAAAGGTTGATATTGGTTGATGTTTCAACTACATTTATGTATTTATATACACTATGTACAAAAAGTAGATGAATTTTGAATTTGCAAAAAAAAAAAATATATATGTATGTTTGCACAAGAACTTTGCACCAGAACAAAAAGCAATTATGTAATTCATTCTTAAAAATTATTTATATGTAAAACTAAATCGCCAGAAATTAAAAAAACTCCAAAATTTTAAAAAATAAAAAACTTAATTAAAAAAATATATAATATAATAAATTGATAAAATCGTTAAAATTAAAATTAAAAAAAAAAAATTTGAAACTTAAAAAAAAACAACTAAAAAAACGCTAAAATCGAAAAATTATCAAAATTTTAAAAAATTGCAAAAATTTTAAAAATCGCTAAAAAAAATTTATATATTAAAAATAGAATATCGCATAATAGATAATAAACGGGATCTAAGAAATTAGCCAACTCGAATCTTTAGACCTTCTAATGTAAAAATTTTTTAAACAGCGCTTATAGTTTTCGAGATATGGACGATTATTTCGACTAAATTTTATTTAATTCCGGCGACTTTTAATTTTGAATTTTTCTTTAATATGAGTGATTTTTTAGTTTTTGCTAATTTTTAAATTTTGTCGTTTTTTTGTACTTTTTTAAATTAAAGTGATTTTTAAAATTTTTGTAATTGTTTTTTTTTTTCAATTTTGGAGGTTTTACAAAATTTTTTTTCCAATACAAGTAATTTTTTTAATTTTGGCTTTTTAATTTAGCGAGTTTTACAATTTTAGCGTTTTTTTTAAATATTAGCGAATTATTTAAATTTTAGCGATTTTTTTAAGATTTAACGATTTTATCAATTTTGGCGAATTTTTTTCATATTGAGGGATATTTTCCAATTTAAGCAATTTTTTAGTTTGGTTAAAATTTAATTTTAGCGATTTATCCAGTTCGGCGATTTTTTGGTTTTTAGCAATTTTTATTTTTTAATTCTTTTAGTTTTCTTCGATCTTCTTGATTTGTGTATTATTTTGAATTGAGCTTGGGATCTTTTTATTTATAAAAATTAATTATTAATATTTATTTGTCCCAATATTTTGTCACCACATTGGGTGACTTCTTCAAGGGAAATTGATTGTTTAATAATAAATTTTTTTGTTTTTAATTTTATTTCAGTTTTCTTGTATTTGTAAAAAAATCTTCAAAAATATCGACTGACATACCCAAGATTCTCAAACAAAAGAAAAATAAATCGATTGAATTCCCAAATTTACAAATTGATTGAGTAAAAATCGATTGAATTCCCAAATTTGTAAATTGATTGGGAAAAAATCAATTGAATTCCCAAATTTGTAAATTGATTGGGAAAAAATCAATTGAATTCCCAAATTTCCTAAATTAATTGAGTAAAAATCGATTGAATTCCAAACGATTAAATTTAGTTATTGTACACAATAAATAAAATAAAAATAAAGTCTTTTAAAATAAATCGATTGAGACCAACAAAGAATTCATTCCCAGTCATAAAATTGTAGTTTGAGAATTTAATAAGAATTGAAAATCCAATGAATCATTGAATTTAATCAAAATCACAACTGGAGTTTCACCTTTTTTTCTCATTTATAATGAATATTTTTTGAACATTGCTTAACAATAATATTTACAATTCCAATGCAGTATTATTAAATGTTTATTTGTATCTTTTTTGTTGCTTACTTTATATTCATCTGTCTGTCCGTCTGATTGTGTATTTATAACATTTTTCTATTTTGCATTTATTTATCATAGAGTGCAACATCATTGAATGTTAGTCTTAGGTTTATTACACATTTTTTCATCATTTCAGTCTGTCTGGTTTATATAAGGAATTGAATATGATTTTAATATTATAACCATTGAGTTTAATTAAATTACGCAATTTTCTTTTATTTTTTTCATTACTCGATTTATGACACTTTGTTATTGATATCAAAGAGTAAATTATATGTACTTAGATTAGAGCAGATTCAATGAAGCCAATTGAATTTTATTGAAATGTATGAAATTCTTCATAGAATTTAAGTGCTTAGACAATTCAAACTGTTTTAATGCGTTTGAAGCAGGAATGGAAAACATGGTACAATTGTACTTTTTTTGGCACATTTTTACCTTGGTTAGTACCGTGGTACTACTGCGGCTCATTTAGTACAATTTAAAATTTTCAACTTATAACTTGATAAAACAACATAACATAAAGTGAACTTTTTTTAAAAGCAACTTTAAATTAAAAACCTGTTTATTTATTCAGCTACTATAGTAAAAAATAAAGTCAGTTTTACGTTGAACCGGCTTTAAATTGGTGTCACATTAAATGTATCAAATGTTTGCATACACATTGTACTAAAATATTCGGAAGTGGCAACATTGAACGGCTGATTTTAAATTACCTCTCAAAAAAGGAAAAAGTGTATTATGTATTGTTAAAAATCTTTTAAATACCTTTAAATTTTTTAATAGCAAATCCTGAAAAGGTTAAATTGCCCTCCAAGGGAGGCGGACACGCAGAAAAAAAGTTGTGACATTTATAAAATAAGAGTAAAATTTTACAAAGTTTTGTGGTAATTATACGACTACATTAAATTAACGACAAATTTTGTTTCACCTCGTCAATTTAATTTATTTTAAGTCTTTTTAGTGTCTAGGCAAATCTGACTCAATACGATAAAATTGTTAAAAAAAAGTGGAAAAAAATTTTGGTACCGTGAGGATCAAAAAAGTACAATTTGTTTGTCTGGTTGGTACAATAACAGAAAAAATATTTTCCATCCCTGGTTTAAAGTATAGAGAGCGTATGAGCAATATTTATTTTCGCAGTAATACTCATACATCAAGGTGTTTGCTCCATGCGCAGTGGGTCAGAATCAATATACATTTTTCGAAAATAATCAGCCATTGCCAGCAAAACCTTTGGTAATATGTTGGTATTACCATGGAACCAGTTGACAAATTTTTGGTTATGATTTGACTTCACCCAATTTGTAAAAAAAAAAATATATAAAAAAAAGTTTTAAGAAATTGAATGAAAACATAAACCTTTTTTCGCAAAAAGCCTTTGAAAACTTTGGCTTTAAAAATAATGGCCAATAAACAGCTTCAGATGATTTAAAATCTTTTATATTTTAAGTTTTATAAAAATCATGAAAATTATACAAACATATTTAAACATTTTCTTTTGATAGCAACAAAAAAACAAGTCAAGGGAAAAAATGAAGATTTAAAAAAAATCGAAGTTATATAATTTTTAAACGTATACGACCATAAAGCTTTTATGCTTCCGAAAAGGTTAACTTTTACACCATGTAGTATAGCCTATGTTCAAACGGGGTGTCTATAAAAATTTCATTTTTGTGAAAGATTTTTCTGATTAGATCAGTAGTTTGGAAGATCCATAAGTATTAATGCGTATGAGCAATATTTAATTCCAAATAATATTTATAATTAATAATACGTCATTGTATATACAGGGTGTCCGCCGGGAAGATATACTACTTTGTTTATTTATAATTTTTGATTAAATGAAAAAGAGTGGATCTTATATTGATAAATGTTTTATTTAATGTCGACAATTATGTATGGAATACAATATCAGATAAATGTCTGCCGCCTCTGTTAGCCTCACCAATGCGAGCCCTTTTGAGCACATTTTTCATTACATTCTCACACATTTCATGCGGTATTTCATTAATTTCATCACGAATATTTTGTTTGAGTTGCTCAAGCGTTTGTGGTTTGTTTGCATAAACCTTGCTTTTCAGATATCCCCACAAAAAGAAGTCCAGAGCAGTCAAATCAGGCGACCGTGGAGGCCAATCAACATCACCATTTCTTGAAATAACTTGTTGTGGAAAGAGGTCTCGCAGTAATTCCATTGTAATCCTGGCTGTATGTGATGTGGCACCGTCTTGTCGATACCACATGTTAATCAATCCCAAAACATGCAGTTGTGGCGTTAAAAAGTTTTCAATCATATCACGATATCGCTCTCCATTCACAGTTTCCGTTACGCCGTTTTAATTTTCAAATAAATAAGGGCCAATGATTCCTCCTGACTCCAAATTGCACACCAGACTGTCACTTTTAATGGATGCAAAGGTGACTGATGAATAATTTGAGGGTTTTCCATTGCCCAGAATCTACTATTTTGTTAATTCTCATTCCATTCCATTCAAATGAAAATGTGCCTCGTCACTCATTATGATTTTTTCATGAAAATCGGAGGATGTTTCAGCTCCATCCTATTGTCATATGTACGGTGGCGTAAATGGTCTTGTGGAAGAAGCTCTTGTGTTAACTGAATCTTAAATGGAAACAAATGCAAATCCTTGTGCAAAATTATGGCCAAAGTTGTTCTTTGAAGACCAAGCTCCTGAGCACGGCATCGAATTGAGGTTGATAGATTATTTTGAACACTTTCTTGAGCAGCAATAATGTTTTCAGCCGATCTTGCAGTAGGTTGTGGTTCATGCTTGGGCCTATCACCTACAGACCCTCTTTCTTCGAATCATTCACTACATGATAAATAGTGCATTTTGTTGGCACGTTGTTTCTCCCAAAAATTTTACGTAACTTTCTCATCGTCACAGTAATCGATGATTGATTTTTATAAAATGTTTTAACGATTGCCACGTATCTACTTCACGACTGCCAAATATGAACTGTCAAGACTTATGTTTACCAAAATGGCGGCAAAACAAAGTAGTATACCTTCCCGGCGGATACCCTGTGTTACCATTTTATTTTATTTTTTTTTTTGAAGCGTATGAGTAATATTTAGTTCCAAATAAAATTTATAATACTCATACGTCACTGTATATATTTATATATATTGCTTGTACTCCTGCATGGGCTAAATTTTTTAATTTGTATAAATTTCGCTTATATAACATTTTTACATTATTTTC
This sequence comes from Eustalomyia histrio, assembly GCA_949748255.1. Taxonomy (NCBI): domain Eukaryota; kingdom Metazoa; phylum Arthropoda; class Insecta; order Diptera; family Anthomyiidae; genus Eustalomyia; species Eustalomyia histrio. Next base: position 36,371,902 of record OX456524.1, read on the forward strand.
AAATTAAATATTTTTCAAAAAAAGAAGATTAAATTGAATCTCAATTGTTGGAGGACAATAACCATAAATGTATTACAAATAATTTAAAGAAAAAAACAGGAAAATTTTAAGCTACAAACTGTCAACTAAATCTTAAACTATATCAAAAATAAATTTATAATATATGTACATATAGAAAGACTACTTAAAAATGATTGACATAAATATATGTTATTGTATAAAAAAGATTTTCATATACACAAGAATTCTTCTTTTATAAATTCCATTATATCAAAAAAGAAAAGGCTAACGACCGCAACATATTAAAATATACACTTTTGATCATAAGAATTAAGCCAAACAATTTATTGAGTAACCTTGGGTGCAAAAGTCGTTGCATCCGAGAGTCTGGACATGCTATAACTCTACTGAGTGTTTTTTTTAGCCCGAACGAGTAAACTGGAAGAGAGAGGTTTGAGCAAGGCACTAAAAGGATAGAGATCCTTCGCTTGTATAAAATATATTGTCAATTAAATTGTGTAGGTTAAAGCGAAAAACTCATCTGTCTCCAAATGCAGGGTGTTCCAAATACAAATAGGTTTCAAATTGCATATACAGTGCTGTGCAAAATAATAGACTTATTTTCTTTTTTTCAATTTTTTGAAAAAGCCGAAATTAATGAAATTTGTTTTATATATTTATAATCTACACAAATAATACTTTTATTTAAATAAAAAAAAAAAATATTTTCATATCTCTTTATTTTTAAAAACTTAAAAAATTCACAGTTTGGATTATTGAAAATAATAGACTTACTTAAAATCTCATAAATAAACAAAATAAAACAAAAACTATTTTTTTTTAATTTCTTGAAGAGGACTATTGTTGCATGTGTGCTAACATTCTGAATGTCCACCATTATTGTCTAAAACAGCCTTTACTATTCTTGGCATTGACTCTGAGTTTCTGACATTTTCCAACAGTAATAGCTTCCCATTTGATTTATAAAGGGTGTCCCAAGAAGAACGCAATTTTTAAATCTGGCAACATTCGAAGTGTCATTGTTTGACATTTGAACAATTGTTATTGTTTGCTAGTAGAAGGTACGAGGTTAGTAAAAATGGAGCGCTACACGAATGATCAACGCATTCTCATTGTGAAATTGTTTTACCAAAATGGTGAAAGTTTTGCGGCTACAGTTCGCAAATTGCGATCAATTTGGGGTCACAATAATGCTCCAAAAGAGTCAACTGTAAAGAGATTAATGGATAAATTTGCCGAAACTGGGTCTGTTAGTGATGTAAAGACAACGACGCGCCATCGACCAGGTCGATCGACCGAAAATGTCGCAGCTGTACGTAATGATGTCGCTCAAACTCCATCCACCTCAATTCGACACCGAGCTCAGCAAATTGGTGTCTCCAAATCCACTTTGCAGCGAATTTTGACGATAGATTTGCATCTTCATGCATACAAAGTTCAATTGACTCAGGAACTGAAGCCAGCTGACCATGGACAGCGAAGGGAGTTCGTTAATTGGGTATTGGAGAGACAACATGAAAATGCTGATTTTGCCGATAAAATCATCTTCAGTGACGAGGCCCATTTTCATCTTGATGGCTTCGTCAATAGGCATTTGGGGTGAGGAAAATCCTCGAGTGATTTACGAGAAGCAAATGCATCCTCAACGTGTCACTGTGTGGTGTGGTTTTTGGGCTGGAGGAATCATTGGACCTTTTTTTTATGAAAATGAGGCAGGTCAAGCGCAAACAGTCAATGGTGTTCGATATCGTGAAATGATAACCAGTTTTTTCTTGCCTAGAATTAAAGAAATGAATGTGGAGGGCATGTGGTTCCAACAAGATGGCGCCACATGTCATACAGCCAGAGAAACAATTCAATTGCTGCATCAGTCATTTCCCGGTCGTATTATTTCGCGTTTTGGAGATCAGAATTGGCCGCCTAGATCGTGCGATTTAACACCATTAGATTTTTTTCTTTGGGGTTTTTGAAGTCGATGGTTTACGCGAATAAGCCGACGACGACTCAAGCCTTAAAAGAGGAAATTGGACGCTGCATTAATGAAATACCGCAGCATTCATGCAAAACGGTCATTGAAAATTTCATTAAAAGATCGCGTGCATGCCAGCAAAGCCGCGGCGGCCATCTGCACGATATATTGTTCCATACATAACCTCATTCTGTCTACTTTACGATATAATAAAGTTTCACGATTTTTTTTTAAATATCTGTGTTTTATTTAAAATTTAAAAATTGCGTTCTTCTTGGGACACCCTTATTATGGAATATCTCTCCTTCCATGCTTCTTTTCAGTTCCATCCACAAATTCTCAAACGGGTTGAGATCGGGAGACTGTGAAGGCCATTGCAAAGCTGACACTTCATGTGCACTCAGCCAAGATTTTACTAATTTTGAAGGATGCTTAGGATCTTTGTCCTGTTGAAAGTGCCGTTATGGTGGCAAATCATTCAAAATATCGCGATAAATTTCTTTATTCATTTTATCTGTGATCTGGTGTAAATGTCCTACACCATTCCACGAAAAGGCGTCCCAGACCACTAGGTTGCCTCCACCGTGTTTAACTGTTTATTTATTTATTTTTTTGTATATCGATAATCAAGCTCTTTTCTTTTGGGGGTTGGGCATTGTGTCGGCGGTCAGCAGACTCTAAGCAGTATCTATTAATTTTGTTCGCTTTAGTTATTAAGACAGAAACTGCAGCAAAATTGTGAAAAGTTTCGAAAAAAAAATCTACCACAATGTTTTCCAAAATAAGTGAATTGCAATTGATATTAGAGAGAATGGTAAAACCAACGGTACTAAATAATAAGAACAGAATAAATTTTATATAAGAGAAAAATATTAAAGAATTTAAAGCTCAAAAATCTAAAGAAAAAATCACTTTAAAGCTACACGCAGAAAAAAACCATTGTTAGGGGCAATAATATACGAAGACCATCATACATTTTTGGGATTATAATTGTGCCAACCATAGTCCTATACTATAATATAGTTATCATATTATCTCTACAGTTAATTAAATTATGATAAAAGTTCTTAAAATTTAAGAATATTTCTTAAGAAATGTTTTTGATATTATGGACTTTTTCATAAAAATTCTTTGACTTTTTAAAGAAAAATTCGTGAAAAAAAATAAATTTTAAATTCTAAGCACTTTTTTTAATAGAAAACATAGATTATATGGACTTTTTCGAATTGAAAAATTCTTAGATTTTAAGGACATTTTATTTTATTTATTTATTTATTTTATTTTTTTATTCAGTTTCGTAATATAAAGCCAATAACGTCAAAAAACTATATAACACAGTAATAATAATTAAACCTAAGTTATTTAACTTAAAGAGTAATTAAACAAAATATATTAATAAAGTTCACTCACAATACAAATCTCATTGGCTTCCCAGCCATAACTCATTTATAAAGCAAATTGTAAAATAATTAAAAACCAAGAGTAGTAATATCCAATTAGGGTTAACACAACCAAAAAAAATCACAAAATTACTTCAATCAAAAATTTGAGTTAGAGAAATATTCCAAAAAATTTAAACGGAAAACATTATTAGACTGCGAGAAAGATCGCAATAAGTAAGGCAAGCAGTTCCGACAATGAGTAATTCTAGCAACGAAAGTCCTCTCAAATGCAGATCTAATTATTCTAGGAGGAACAAAGTGAGGGTTTCTACTAAAAGGAGAGATTAAAAAAGATATACATAAAGACAAAGGTTTACCATTCTTCATCACCCTATGAAACATAATTGAATCACGAAATTTAATAAAATTTTTAAAAGAACATCCAAGGAACCGCTTAACCTAACTTGAAATATGTTCTCTACATTTAACAACAATTGTGTTTACTATGCGTTTCCATTACCTAAGGTTAATATTAATAGTACCAGATAATACTTCAAGGCCATAGAGGACTTGCGACATCAAAATAGCATGTGGCAACCAACCTCTGTCTAATGCGTAAAGGCAAGAAAATGTTAGTTCGGTAAATCCTACGCAGGGAGCCCCAAATTTTAACCTGATAACAAATCAATGTGGGATTTAAATGAGAGCTCACTGTCAAGTGTAACTACTAAACATTTATGTTGGTTGACGAATTGAATTCACCATTCCCCAAAAATATAAGAATAAGTCCTTAGAATCTAAGAATATTTCTACAAAAAAACATTCCTTAGAATCTAAGTGGTTTTTATGATGAAAATTCCTCAGAATCTAAGAACTTTCAAACAACGGCCTTAAGGCCCAACTGTATTAAACGAAGTTGAATTAAGGGAAAGAGCGATACCATACAATTACATTGAAGCACCCATATCAAGCTTAAGTCAATTTTTCAAAAGTTCCATCTCTATTAATTAAGTTAATTTAAAGTTAAAACTTAAGCAAACTCAAAAAATTAAATTAAGCAAATTAAATTAAAAAATTATATGGAAATAAAAAATAACAATTAAAAAATAAAACGAAGCAAATTAAAATACAAGAAATGGTTTCCTTCATTTTCCTTCATAACTCAGGAACCAAATGTGTCTCCACCTTAAAATTTTGCCACAAATGTAGAGAGGCCTTCGATTTTAACATATATTTTTTCAGAATTTAAAAAAAAAATGGATTTTGAAATATGGGTCTTTGAAGATAAACTTAAAAACATTTTAATACAAAAAAATTTTGGGACGCAATTTTGAAGGTAATGGTAAATTGTACCAACATATGAAAAAAAAATCGATAAATTCGAAATAACTGCTTTCCCCAGTTTTATAATGAAAATAATGAAATAATTTATTTTAACATATTCGAATGACCATAAGTGTATGCTTTTATTTACATACTAGCATATATGTACGATATGTAAATAGTATATAAAATATTTGCTTTACTCGTAAATGTCAACAAAAACCTATGAATATTTTTATGAAGAAAAATATCTATACTAGTAGTATTTATTAGGTTTTTTATTACATCCCAGCAAAACTTTGGTAATGTGTGCGATATTCTCATGCATTACCTTGTAATGATAGCTCGTTCCCTTTTTCATTATTTGCAAGCATAAAGTAATATATGATTTATAAATGTAAAGTAATAATTGAAATATTTTTTAAAATCTATTTTAAGATACATTACTTTGTGTTTTTTTTTGTAAGCAAAAGGGTAATGTATGTTTGTTTTGCTAACACTAGCGAAAAAACGAAGCGCAACAATTCATTTAAGTTTAAAGCAATCGAATACTATATGCGTCGATAGCTCAGTGGGTAGAGTTCTTGGATGGCAACCAGATTTCCCTGGTTCGTTTCCCATCATGACCACATTACAGGTTGGTTGAAAAGTTCCTGCGCTCGAAATGAAATATATTTTTTTATTCAATATAATCTCCTAGAACTTCAATACACTTATTCCAATGATCTTCCAATAATTTTATCCCATCCTTATAATTTACGGAAGCTCTGCAAAATAACCGTCTACGGCTGCTATGGCCTCTTCATTCGACGAAAAATGCTTTCCACGAAGGAATTGTTTGAGATTTCTGAAGAGATAGTATTCACTAAGAGCCAAATCTGGTGAATACGGTGGATGTTTAAGCAATTCGTACTTTATTTCTATGAATTTAGCCATCGTCAAAACACTTTTGTGAGCAGGTGCAATGTCTTGATGAAAAATGATTTTTTCTTCTTTAAACCAGGTCTTTCTCACGAATTTTTTCATCCAGCTGATCCAAAAGGCTGCAATAATATTCAGAGTTGATTGTTCTACCTTTCTGAAGATAATCAAACAACGAAATTCCTTTTGCATCCCAAAAAACTGATGCCATAACCTTCTTTGCTGATCGTTGTGACTTCACCTGCTTTGGAGCTGAACAACCAGCTTCAGTCCATTGTAAACGTTCTTGTTTCAATTTAGGATCATGGTGGTAGATCCAAGTCTCATCCATAGTTATAAAACGACGCAAGAAATCGGTTTTATTCGGCTTAAAACGCTCCAAATTACGCTGAGAAATTTGTTTTCGATCCAGTTTTTGTTGAATTGTTAATGTGTGCGGCACTAATTTTCCAAACAGTTTTTTCATACGTAATTCTTCATGTAAAATATGGAGTACTCGTTCGTCTGAGATGCCTATGGCATTAGCAATTTCACGCTTAGTCAAACTTGGATCTTCACTAACTATATTATGTACCTGCTCAATGATTTCTGCTGTGGTTGCAGTTTTTGGTCGTCCTTCGCGTGGATCGTCTTCAAGGCTGGTACGACCACGTTAAAATTCACCAGCCCAAAATTCAACGGTGCGTTTCGAAGGTCAGGACTCCTTATACACTTCTAACAATGGTTCATAAATTTCCTTTGCTTTTAAACCCTTCAAAACAAAGAATCTAATGACTGCACGATATTCAATTTTTTCCATATTAAAAAAAATCAATGACACGTCAACTTCAAATGGCTTGTAAACAAAGAAAGAATTGACAGAATGACTTGCAACTTTGTATGTGTTCTCAGGACAGTTATACCAACTTAAGAAAAAAAAAGTTTGGAGCTAGCAGTGTCATCTCTTGGTGAGCGCAGGAACTTTTCAACCAACCTGTATTTTTAATTACAAATATTTTAAATAAAATATTTGTTATAATTTTTTTTTAATTAAAATTCCTCTTTTTTAAAAATCTATTTTAAGACACATTACTTTTTCCATTCTCGTAACCATATAAGTAACCCCTTACATTATGGCCTGTAAAATTCATCAGAAAAATGTTTGCTAAATTTGCTACACTGAAAAAATACGAAAAACTTTTGTACATTATACAAAATATTTTCTTATTTCCAATGAAGAATTTCTTTTGTAAAATGTACGAAATCTACAAAATTTCTTTGGAAATTTTAAATTTAATGTATTGAATTCAATTATTGATAGCTCCATTCGTGCTTCGAAGAGTTTTTGGAAAAAACTACTTTATAAAAGTGTTTTGTATAAGTGATTTTCTTTTTTTAAAAAAATGTCTGGTTCACAAGCTCATATAAAAAAAAAAAAAATATTTAAAAATTTTTTTTTTAATTTTGTTTTCGATAAATCTTTAATTAGTGGTAATTTGATTAAAATAAAATATATTGAAAGCTTACATTTAACACCCTCTAACAAAGCAAATCTTGCAAATCACTTTTTGTTGGATAACTGTTCACTGATGACAGTTAAAATAAAACCAGTGTTAGTACATTTTAAAATATTTATATTTTTCTATCAACCATGTTTTTGAATGCAGTACCCCCTATCAACCAGATTAGGGTTATTGACTTGTTAAAAATATATTATACGAACATATTTTAAAGGAAGTAGTTTACTACAAAGTCATTAAAATGCTTCTTTAATAGTGTGTCCCGAAAAAAATGTTTTCCGGATTTTTGAAGAAATAGCATTCAATCAATGGATATTGTCAATCAGATTACAAAAAAAAAAGAATGAAAAATTATTGGAGAGCAGTTTCATTTTTATTAAATTCAGTGCACATGCTGCAACCACAAGAAGCACGTAAAATAGTTAAAAATTGATGACACCGTTATTAAACTGTTCGATGCAATGTACTTAAATTACAATTTTGTTGGAAACTACAATCATGTCAAACATATTCGCTTTACAAACATCACACCTGGTCGATCTAAAAATGATTCAGCCGATACGCAATTAAGATATCTAAAGTATTTACCCAACCTAATGAAATACACAGGATGTACTGAAACAAACCCCTTAAATACTTCCAATTTAGCCTAGTAAATTAAAACATTTATACCATAATATAATCATTACCAGAGAAAACAAATTTGTTTGTATTGCTGTTTGGCTCTAATAGATTTTTCCCATTCTTCACATTCTTTTGTCTCAAAAAATAAATATTTTTTTAATGTTGGAAATTTTTTACTTTTGCTTTTTTGATGTTTTCCAATATTTTTTTATTAAATGCATTGAATTTTGCTTTTTATTGTCTTCTCTGATCATTACTTCAATGATAATTTAGTTCATATGCAGTCAAAGTTATGGAGATATATGTAGCAATGTCCATTTCTAATCATATTGTTTCTTTTAAATTGTTTTGTTATTTAGTTGTTATATGTTGAAAAAAAAAAAACACGTTAAAGAAAACATTGAAACATTAATAAAATACCAAATTATATAATATTTTTTAACTGTGCAATTCCCTTTATCAGTCATAACATATTTAAATTTTGCAATTACAATACCCTCTATCAACCATAGTGCCGCGATTAACGTAAAATATTATTATATTTTATATTAATATATTTTCGAAAATAAATTGTTTTATAAATACTTTACAAATTTTTAGTCCACTGAAGAAATTTATTTTGGTTGATAGAGGTTATTGCATATAATATCTCAATATATACGAAAGTTTTATTTTCTAAAAATTATTCTTAACATGGCATTATACAATTTTAAAAAATCTAGAAAATCCATTTTAAAAAATTCTATTTATTTTTTTTTATTTTATTTTTTCATTTACTTTAGATTTTAGAATGGAATGGTATGTCATTAATTGATCGCAGTTTTGAAGAAGTTTGCAGTATAATGGATCGTACTGGTGATGTTGTAGAATTATTAGTAGAACATGCAACAGATTTTAGAATGTGTGATTTATTTGATGAAAATATACCACCTGGTAATAGTGGTGGTGGTGAAAGAGGACCACGTCGTTCAGGGGATGGCCCTATCGGTTTGGGTCTAGTTGCTGGTAAGTTTATAATAAATATTTTCTTACTTAATATACTAAGTGTTGTGGTATTTGCACCTAAATGTCTTCTTAAACATATAAAAGACATTTTAATGTAAATATTTATAAAAAAATAATAATAATAATTTTATAAATTTTATTTAAATTCAAATTAAGTTGTAACAAAATTTACTTTTTATATAAATACTTACAAATTGTTGTCTTTTTTCCTTTCTTTTAATTACTTTTTATAATTTTTCCTTTTTTTTTTTTTTGTACTTCATGCAACAAAACAAAACATGGTTTTTCCTTAAAACCACCATCAATATACTAAAAACTACAATTCAACGAAAACATGTTTTTATACTTTTAAATATTATTAACAAAAAAAAAATTCAACAGACCCTGAAACTACTACAGACAAATCACCGGCATCGCCGACAAGACGGAAATTACCAAAAACTCCGGTATAAAAATGTTCCGTTACCAATATTCTATTTATTAATATTATTACTATTATTTATTGAACAAAAAAAAAACACTGAAAAAAAAGAATTGTGTTAAAAAAATTTATAAAAAAAAATTAAACTGAATCAACACAATAGAAAAAAATATTAGAAAAATTTAAATGAAGTAGTCAAAGTGTTAAAAATTTTTCCAAAAACAACACTTTCTTTAAAAATAAAAAAGAACATAATATATTTTATCTTTTTATTTACTTATGTTATTTATTTTTTTAATTTTAAATAAAGCAACACTAACAACATTCTTTTTTTTATATATTTTATTAAATAAGCTTTTAATATAAATTTATTTAAATAAATTATATTGTTTTATTCTTAATGTTTGTAGACATTTATCTTGAAACAAAATTTTAGCGTAAAATTTTAATAATTTTATTACAAATATTTAGTATTGAAAAATGTTTAATTATTTTTATAATTTTTTTCATACATTTAGCTTAATTCAAAATGTTTCTTAAAAGAATAAAAACAAAAAAATAATATTTCATTGAATAAAGTTAAGATCCGCATTTTTTTTAAATAAAACTCATTAATATCCGCAATATATTCTATAGAACATATAAACATCCGCATTGACTTTTACAAAATTTTTAGATATCCTTATTATTTTCTCTAAAAGCATTAGTCTTTATATTATATGCAGACGTCTGCATTATTTCCTTAATTTTTAATAAAAAAAAAAAACATTTTATTTAAAATATCATATAAATGTTAATATCCGCATTTTATTTTTAAGTAAAACTTATCCGCAATGTTTTCTATAGATAATATAAACATCCGCATTGACTTTTACAGAATCTATAAATATCCGCAATATTTTCAACATGCAAAATATAAGTGATGTTGGCATTAGTTTTTATTATATTTGCAGACATCTCTGCATTATTTTCTAAACCAAAATTTAATATCAGCCACAGGCCTGTTTTAGAAAATACAATCATCCGCACTATTTTCTATAGTCCAGATATATCTGCAGACATACATAAAATATATTTCATTTTATAAAGTGTTAAAATTAAAGCAATTTCTATTTGTTTTTTCTTTAAGAAAAACTTTGTGAAATTCACAATATTATCAACTTCATTTTTTTAAGAAACATTTTTGAATTGATATTTTCATTTAATTATATATTATTTTTTCTAATCACATTTAAAATTGCAGTACAATATTATTATTATTATTAATCGATGTTGTAGTATTAGAATTTTTTTTATTATAATCTACATTTAAAAAAAATATTATTACAAATTACAGCTACGAATGACCTTGTTATTGTTAGAAAAAAAAATCAAATAAATTTAGGAAAAATTTTAATATATTGTAGAAAATTCTTTACAAACTTAATTTTCTTTCAGTGTAAGAGACAGGTTTTTAGTGTAACATAATTAAAATGTTTATGTGGATATGCTAGCTAATTATGAGACATTAACCCGCCTACCCTATGGGGCAAACGGGGCTATCACAGGACACATCACGTAACTGGTCATTTGGGACAGAGAACAATTATTTTATATGAAAGGGCACGGTCACTTTAACATGGGTTTGTCATAGGAGGTGTTGAATTGCGTATTGCTTCACGTCCCAGAACTGACGCAAAAGAACCTGTCAGACGACTATCACATAGAAATCTGCTACTAGACTCAAGAAAAAAAATTATTCACAGAGCTTATGCAAGAAGCATACCTGGGAATTAGTAAACAAATCACTTAAAATATATTCTACTTATTTAGTGATATACCCTCGAATGATCGGTTACGATGTAGGTCCTTTAAGGTCAATTGGCTAGTCATTCCCTATAGGAAAGTTTATGAAACAGCTTTTCATAATTGATTTTATAAACCTTGCTCGCATAATAATTATTGCTGATTAATAGTCCAACAAAAACTAACTCTTGTTGTTGTAAATAGTTACCTTTAGATTTTCTTAATTTTATGCAATGGAATTGGGTGCATCTTTAATTTTTTTTTTAATTTCCAAACGCAACTTTTTTTAAATTTGTTTCATTCTAACCCAGGAAAACTTTGGTAATGGGTGCGATAAATTCATGCATTACCTTGTAATGTGTACTCCTTACCTATGTCATTATTTTTCAATATAAAGTAATGAGTTACCGATAATTGGATACATAATGCATTACTTTTTAATGTATACTCATTACCTAAAACATTATTTTGAAACATAAAGTAATGAATTGCCAATGGCTGGTTAAATAGTGCATTACTTTGTAATGTTTACTCCTTACCTTCAGCATCATTTTGAAACATAAAGTAATGAGTTACCGATAATTGATTACTTAATGCATTACAATTTGACATAAAATAATGACTCTTAATTAAAATCATACGTAGGAAAAAAATCAATATTTGATAAATAATTTGTATCCCATCCCATCTAAGAGAAAAAAAATCTTAGCAATAGGTACAAAGCGTCGGCAGAATAACGGCACAAAATTGCTCATCGCCGAGCTAATGTTATTTTTTTTTTTGGTTTTTCTCATAATTTGTTTAAATTATTTTTAAGTCTTTTAAATTTCATCATGTTTTGTTTGATTTTTGTTTTTTTTTTTTTTTTTTTGTCGCCATTTTTATAATAGCAGCAATAATTGATAACGAATATAGCCGAAGAATTATTGCAACATAAATTGCTGGCAATAAAAATTAACGAAATCGAGTCATCCACACAGAAGATAAGATAATTTTGACATTTGCTGCAATGTATGTCCACATATGTGTCTCCATTCTAGACTTTGGGATGTGCATTTATTTACTCTAGACTTCGGGATGTGCATTTATTTATATTGCACACTAATGTTAAATTTAAAAACTACTGCCATCTATTGATAACAAGCATTTTTAGTTTCAGAAACTGTAGCATTCGTGTTTTTATTAGTTTGTATTTCTGTAGAAAAGCCTAAATTGGTTTGAACAATTAAAGATTTTAAGTGGAAAGTTAAACTTGAAAAATTAAAAGTCAAAGTAACCAATTATTGTTAACCTCTTTGTAGTCATTTAAGTAACCAATAATTTTTTTATCCCCTATCTGCTAAAAGGTAACCCATTACTTTTTATTTTTTAATAAGCATAATTGTAAGAATAAACCCATTACTTTGAGGCGCATCGCCTGTAAAATTCATCAATGAAGTAAGGTGTAAAGTAATCCATCGGCCCCTATGGCTATACATTACTTTACCCATTATTTGGTAATGTGTGGTTTTGCTGGAAATGACACTACTTTTAATTTTAGACCTCTTTCATAGGTTTAAAAAAAATCGATTTAATGTTTTCTGAATTTTCTAAACCGAACTACAAAATTGCATTTTAAGGATAGAAATACAACTTTCCCACACTACTAGCAGTTGTTTTTACACGTTCCTATTTTTATTATTATATAAAGAGTGATTTTTATAACCGTTTGAGTTTTGAAAATTGAAAAAAAAAAAAACAAAATAATTTGAAAAAGTGAATGAAATATTTATGTGGGAAGATAAATAAATGCATGCCATTTACTTTTTAAGGAATATTTTATGCACTTTTGGCATACTTTTTCCAGCATTTCGTTCGGTATCTCACCAATAGCAACTGCACCCAGAGAAAATATTGATTGAAATTCGATCAACACCATTAACATTTACTTGTAAGGATTTAATTTTATTTCCATCAATAAAACAAAAATGTTGTATTGGGAATCAAAAAAAAAAAAAAAAAATTAAAAGAAACTAAAAATATATTCTACTATTCAAATATTGGTATTTCCAATCAACTTTAAAAATAAAATTCGATTAGTATATGTGTGCAGTGGAAGCAGCTATTTATTTAGTGAATATATTAGAAAATTGGTATAATCTATCAAATTTATGAAAAAATTATCGATATTCAAAAGTGATAAGGCTTTCAGTAGAAGCAACCGAATTGTGGATTGTATTGATAATAGACGCCACAAATAAATGATTGGTATTGATAAACAAATTTTATACAATATCTGTTTTCCTAAAAAACTCAATTTAATTTAAAATTAGCCATCAAAATTTACAAGTGTTTGTGGTGTAGTGGGTAGAGAGGTAGCTCAGTTCTCTGAATTTCCAAGTTCAAATCCCGTAAAATGCAAACATTTAAAAAATGTTTAAATGGCAAATATGTCAAAGAAAATAAATATAAATATGTCAAAGAAATTAGTTGTGGTGCAGTAAGCAAGGGTGTGAACTATGAATCTGAATGCCCAGGTTTGATACCGAAAAGATCAAAAATAAAATTTTTCTTAAAATAAAATTTTGTGGAACGTAATAATATTTATGTGGAATATACGATAAGTATAAAATTGGACAATTGAATATTGGTTTTCACAACTAAATAATTTAATATGAAGACAGTTGTCGTAACTGCCATGATTCGATTAGCAATAAATTCGGTGGCCAAAACTGATACTGTTATCTGGGTGTGTAATGTTGTCTTCCTGGGCTTAAATTGTGGCTGGCTTGTCCATTTATACGAGAGACTTCACGTAACGTGGGATTAATTGGTCACCAAACTCGCCTCTCAATAGGTGGAACCGTCTTGTTGAAACCACATGTCCACTAAGCCTAATTCTTCCATTGTTGTCAAAAAAAACAAAAGTGGTAATCATCGCACAGTACCTTGCTCCATAGACAGTAACGTTGCGATTTTCATCGTTCTTAAAGAAGTACGGTCCAATGATGCCGCCGGCCCATAAACCGCCCCGTAGGATGCATTGGCAGCTCTAGCACTGCCTATGGCTGTTCTTCCACCAAAATCGACAATTCCGTTTGTTAACGTACCCATTGAGCCTATTGACCAAAAATGAGCTCCGTCGCTGAAGACAATTTTTCGATAGAAAAATGGATCTTTATCCAGCTATTTTATTTGCAGGCCTGTTCGTTTGTTAGTCTATTCATGGTGAAATGGCACCCTTACTGAGCATTTTTGACATTGCCACATGTCACGAATCTTTTTTTTTTTTTACATAAAAAAAATTTATACCGAAAAACCAAATATTATAAAAAATTACCCTTTATGAGCATACACCCAGAAAACTGTACCAGTTGTGGCCACCGAATTTGTTGCCAATCGAAGTCTGGCGGTTAAAACAACTGTTTTCATATTCAATTATATTTTTAGTTGTGAAAGCCAATATTCAGTTGTACAATTTAATATTTATATTACACAGAAATATTATTATGTTATGTTCCACAAAATTTTATTAAAAAAAATTTATTTTTAGATTTTTCCGGTATCGAACCTGGGCTATATGATTCATAGTTCACACTCTTGGTGCAGTAACCACAACTAATTTTAATTTTCTTTGATATATTTGCCATTTAAACTTTTAAATATTTTATTTTATTAAAAAAAATAATTTTTTAAATGTTTGCCTTTTCCGGGATTTGAACTCGAAAATTCGGAGTACTACCCACCACACCACAAACACTTATGAATTTTTATGGCTAATTTTGAGATTAAACAATTTGTAAGGAAAATAAATATTAGTATAAAATTTTTTACCAATACCAACCATTAGTGACGTCTATTATCAATACAATCCACAATTCGGTTGCTTTTACTGAAACCCTAATTAAATAATATATTTTATCAGAATAACCGTACTTTTGTTTACCACTTTTAAATATCGACAATTTTTTACTTAATTTGACAGATTGTACTAATTTTCTAGTACATTCACTAAATAAATGGTTGCTTCCACCGCACACAAATACTAAACAAATTTTATTTTTAAAGATGATTAGAAATACCAATAATTGAATAATAAGACTGATTTTTTAGTTTATTTTCCCTTTATTAATTCCCAATACAATATTTTTGCTTTATTAATGAATTTTAGGTTATTCCAAATAAAATTAAATCCTCACAAATAAATGTTAATGGTTTTGATCTCTGGGTGTATGTATATTTAATTATGGGATTTATTTTTGATAATGTGGCAATATTGAAGATAGTATCAACACAAAAGTTTGAGAATATAAAAGTCGCAGCAACAAAGTTGTATCTCTTCTCGTTTTCCAACCGATCAAAATACCAATATTTTTTTTTATACCGAAGGCCGACCACCCACAAAACCATTATTTGAAAAACTAATAGGTGAACATAATACAAATCTCGAAAGTAATGTTTTTTTTTTGGTAATTACGACTGCAAATGCTTCGGACATAGTCCCCCAAACTACCAGTGTGTCAATCTCCATTGGAGTTATGTCATGTCAGCGCTGACAAATTTATAATATTTATACTTAATGAATCATAATAGAAAAAGTTTTAAACAGCATAAAAATAAATTCTCCTAACATAAGACAAAATTGAAATTTCGAACAGACTTTCAAAACATGAGAAGCCTGGCCCTCATAGTTCGCTAGTCCAATCAATATAAAATACGCCTAAATATAAGTTTAAAAGAAGAACTAAATGACAGAAGTTTGTAAATAAAAATTAAATATTTTATGGGCTCAATTTTTGGATACATCATTTTGAATTCTGAATAAATGATTTTAAGTTCGTGATCGCAGATTCCTGATCAGTAGTATTCAAAACTTCCACTAACGACTTTCCGCTGATGTTTGTAACTACTATAAGTAATGGACTATACCCAAATTATAGTATATCAAATGACTCAGAATCACTTCCCGAATCGGCTTAGCGATGTACGTTAGCCCATGTAAATTTTGTGATCGAATTTCACAGATATTTAGAAAAAATTGGGAAAGACAAACCATATTGAAATTGGAAAGAATCGGTCCATATTTAGACCTTCCTCGCCTAGAAAGGTCTTCTCTGGTTTGGGTTTAAATGGTGTTAAGACTCACAAATAGTTATTTAGATAGTAAATGTTATCTTAAACCATAAATTATGCTACTAAATTTTAAGAAAATCGGACTACATTTGAACTAAGTCCCCATATAAGCCCACATTCCCGATATTTTCCTTCATGATCCTTTTTGGATATTTCATTTAGACTTTTCAATCATTTTTTGCCCTTAGAATAAATATCAGGGATCTGCCCGAAAGGTGGTCTGCTTCTCGGAATCTTAAATCTTACAGTGCTATAGGAGGTATCTCATGGTAAGACTTGACTGGCTATATTTTTTTTAATTGTTTCATTTTATTATTTCTTAACTCCCCAGCTATTGTGTGCTTCTTTCTCCAATGCCTATAATCACTGTGCAATCGAAAAGTTTAAAAAAAAAATAATCTGTTCTACAACCGGTTTTTTAAAACAAATAATTTTACTGGGTATAGAGACATTTAGCAACAAGTTATATTGAATTTTTAAAATATTTATTTTTCGAAATTGTAAAATTACACTCTTTTTCAAATCTTTTTAAAACAATTGCACCATACAATCTACACATACTACACATACTTTTAACTTTACTTTTAAATTTTAAATAATTTCAAAGAGTAATTAAATTACTCTCACAGTAAGAGCTAAGCACCAAATTTAAAGTAACCAAATAAATTAATTAATATCTTTACTAAAATAAGATACTAACTTACTCGACCGCAAAACCGAAAGTATTGGAATATTTTATTTAAGAAAATTTTTTTGATTTTTTTTTTTTGATAACTGCTTGAAATAAAATAGTTTGATAAAAACAGTAAATTTTAGTGTTTTTAAAGCAGTAAAGGGCAACACTCACATACTATCCCATTAACGTTTGTGTGTGAAGCAGCAGAAACAGAAATTTAACTTGACATTCACTAGATCCTGAATGCAACAGCTGAACTTTAATTACTCTCAGCCACACGAAATAGCCTATAGTGAACGTGTGCCGAGATCGCGCAAGCTGCATTTTGTAGCCTGTACATATGTGAATAGGAATTGCAATAATGCCCTTCACTGTTTTAAAGAATTAGCAATACATTCACAATATGTTTTTATTAAACTCTTCATTTGAAACAATTGTATTTTATCATTTATTTAAAAATGTTAATAAATTTACCACCAAAGTCGGTAAAAACAAGAGAAATTTAGTTTTTTTAAAACTAGCAATATGCGACTTTTTGCGAGAAAAAAACTTTTTTATTATTCAAAATGGTTGTTTAGGGCTTCAGCAGCAACTTTTGTTTTGCGACTTTTTCATAGTTCCCTTATTTACAAAATTATTGTATTTTTAGGTCATTGAAGAAAATCAAAATTTTCACCTATGAATTTCCAGAATTCAACCAAATGATGTTTGGCAACTTTTGCGCCATCTGGCGGCAATAATTTGTATTATGTTCTGTAATTAAAAATTTTGAAAATCGGTTGAAAAATAACCGAATGAGAAAGAAAAGAGCTATAAGGAGAATGAAATAATTTCACATTTATATTAAAATATGTATGTAACTTAAATTCATCACTAAAGTTTTGTACGTACACACAAAAACAAAATGAACTAGAATTTAGAAAAATTAACCTATTTAGAGGAAGAATTGAAATGAAAACGTCGCCAAAGATACTTTTTACCTATATTTAATAAAATTTTCCTTGAAATTAAGAAACAAATTTTACTTAAAATTTGGTCAAAGTTTCTAAATTATAGAAAAATTTTACTACTGACAAATAAATTTTTATTAGAAAACAGTAAAAATTCCTCCAACTTAGTTTATACATCATCTAAAATTTTACTGTTAGTTAGGAAATGTTTTCTTGGTTTTAAGAAAAATTTCATTTTATTTAAGTTCTTTAGATAATTTTTTTGTACTAAAAACTAGGACTTAACTCCCTAAAAATAAGAAAATATTTTCTAACATCAAGTTAAATAGCACTTCTTTTATATGGAAATTATCCTTATTCTGCCTCAGTAATATTTGAATTAACAAAAATTTTCTGCTAGTTTTGTTTTTTTTTTTTTATAAAAAAAAAATATTTTCCCCCACTTTTTTACGTTTGCTGTTTTACAATATTTTTTCCCATAAATAAATGTAATTTTGTTTTTTTGTCTTCTCTGCTGATGACCTCTACATTTGACCCAAATCTCTTGCCATCAAGCAATTTTTTAAGGTTTGCAAACAGCTAGTAGTCAACATGTGGCAACATCTGAAGAATATCTTGGATAAAGTAGCAATTTGTAACCCAATTTATGGATTTTTAATCATGGTGACTGCACATTTGTTCGATTGTGACCATTTGCAGCACCCATTGCGCGGATAGTTTTAACGTAAAATCTCTGCCACTTTACGCACTTTTATTTGTGCGATCGTCTAATACCAAGGACCCTTGAAACCAGGATGAACAAACTACATTTTTTTAGCCTTGCATGATGCGACACCATGAAATTCATAGGCGATTTACAGACACATTTAGCTACTTGCAATGGTACAACCCCAAGTACAGTGATTGTGTTGTGAATGTTTACATGTTTGAATTTTTTTTTCCCAACATTCAACAAAAACACAATATTATTTATTATTATAACAAAAAAATAGATATTTGATTTTTTTTGCTTAAGACAACAAACAAAACAATGGTAAACGTTAGTATGAAAGAGACAAAAAACGCAAAACATGTATACATTCACAACACAATCACTGTACTTGGGGTTGTACCATTGCAAGTGGCTAAATGTTTCTGTAAATCGCCTAAGAATTTCATGGTGTCGCCTAAGAATTTTTTGTAGTTTTGTCATTTGGCATCATGGCATCATGCGTGGCTAAAATAAATGTAGTTCGTTCATCCTGGATTTAAGGGTCCTTGCTTATACCATTCCATGAAATTCATCGATGATTTTTGGCGTGACCATCTCTTCCGGGCTACCTCAGCGTTTGACGTCACTTGTGCTGGTATGACCATAACAGAATTCAGTAAATAACTTTTTAACAATTGTAGTTAATGCAGAGTACCCAGTTCAAGCCTTTTCTTGATTTAAGTGATAATTTTTTTATACAAAAAACAATGCTTGGTGAAAACCCGAAAATCACTTTTTTCATTTTCATTGAAATTTAGGAGGTTCTCTGCTGTTATAAGCAAACTATATCACGCAGCTTGTTAAAATTTTACAATAATTGACCCTATTCGCCAGACCCCAATCAAAGATCAAAAGCAAGTCACGATTTGATGAACTATTCCTTATCTGTCTCATAAAACCAATCTCAGAGACATTCGGCCTATAGTGTTTCCTCTAAGTGGTTCCAAATTGGGCTAACTGATGACCTGGTCGCTGGGGTAAAAAAGGTGTCACTTTTAACCTCTCTCTTACATTTATTAAGAAATAGTAATTTCTATTTCATAGTAACATTTAATTTTGATTTTGAACTTGAAAAATTCTAAATGAAAATTTAAGTACAAATTTTTTTTTTGTTAAAACTTTTTTTACTTCAAAATTTTTTTTTACTTCAAAAATTTTTTTTGTTGAAAAAGAAATTTTTTCTCCTCAAAATTTTTTTTTTTTTAACCAACAACAATTTTTTTTATTTCAAAAATTTTTTTCTAACCAAACATTTTTTTCCCACAAAATTTTTCTCATATCGAAAAACATTTTTCACCTCAAAATATTTTTTATTTACACCTCAATAATGTTTTCTCGATTTCAAAATTTTATCTGTAACAATAACACAGTGGAGGGTTGCTGTTTTTATTTTACTACTTTTTTAATCAAAAACAATTTTACTAATTTACTTAGTAATGTAAAAATATTGTGAGTGTATTTTGAATTGTAACAACTGTTTTTGTTTTAAAATTAGAAAAAAAAATATATATTTTTTCATTTTTTTTAATAAACCAAACATCATAACACGCCTTTAGCATTCAAATATTATTACTTTTTTTTGCATAAATTTTCAAAAATAATTATATTCCAATACTCTACTACTATTTTCTCAATCAATATTGGTTTCGATCAATAAATATTCTCTTCAAATATTAGTACAATAATAAAATTACAAAAAAAAACCACACTCTACAACTCAACTTTAAATAACTACCAAATAAAATTAAACATTTAACTAATGAAATTTAGCCAAAACAAATTTTAATAATTGTGCTGTTATTAATGTTATTTAATATTTGTATTATTATGTAGAAATATTTAGATTATCGAGAGAAAAAATAAAAAATATATATATAAAAAAATGCTAAGCTGATAAATATTTTTTTTTTGTTAAATTGTTTTAATGTTTTGAAAAAAATATATACATATATATATATATAATTAATTAAAGTAATATTGTTGTAGTAGTTAATTAGATTAATATTGAATAGTATATGTGTGTTGTTAGAACAAGTATTAATATTCAAATTAATTATTATTATTCTTTTAATTGTACTAACGAAAAAAACAAATAAATTTACAGGTTTTTTGTTATTTTTATATGTTGATTCTGATGAATATTGAAACAACACATTATTAGAAAATTTTTCTCTGGATCTGTGATTTTTTTTCTCAAAGAATAAAATACGAAACTTTTAATATATTTTCATTATATTTAAAATTTCAAATAAATCCTTCTATCTTATAAATTTTAAAGTTTTTTTTTTTTGGTATTGAAAACGTGTGATCTAAAAATTATTAACAAAAAAATTTAAACAGACATAAAGATTTTCATAAATTTTTATAGCAAAACCTCAAAAAAAAATGTATAAATACATAGTAGAGTACAGTGTGTCCCGTGAAGACTTCGTGTATTTGTTTTTGTAGTGGCCATCAAACAACGCTAGACATTATCAAATGCTGGACATGTTGTACAGCATGTTTGAAAGTCTAAGGCCCCATTTATAGAATTGGACATTCTAGTTCACAACTCATTTAGTTCATTTCCATTATTGAACTAGTTTACTCGTTTATTCGCCAATTTTTTTCTTTCAATTGTTCATAAAATCAATTGTTCAATTGTTCATATTGACCAGCAATTTGTTTCATAATTATGTATAAAATTAAGGAAAATCAAAAATTATCACTTAAAATGTAACTAGTATGTAATGAACTGAAGTGACTTATTATTAAGTCATTGCTAGGAAACAAAAAAGAGCATATTACAAAGTAAAACACTCAGCTTTTGATGAAACTTTAATATAAAGCAAGTCAATAAGTCTTTAGAAAATCATATAAAAAAAATCAATAAGAATTTAAAATAAAGTAGGTTTTTGAAAAATGTCAAGTTACAAAAGAGCACTGGTAAATTCTTAATACAATTTTTTTAATCGATTTTTTGAGCCAACTTTTGCTCTTTGAAAAATGGGGGAAAAATTAATTTCGTGCTGCCATCAAACGATTCTACTTGAAAGGCAAAACACATAAGAAAATCAAAGATGGGATAGACAAAGTCCATGGCACATTTGCACGAGTATTTAAGACTATTTACAAATGGGTTAATAAATTTATACGTGGCCGTTCAGCCATAAATCTCGTTTAAGACGTTCAGTTGAGACAGTTACTTGGGAAATCATCAATAAAGTCCACCATATATTTTTGAGTGGCCGACGAGTTAAAGTGCGTTAACAAGTTGAGGGGCATATCATATGGTTTAGTGATTTTAATTTTGCATGAAAATTAAGTTATGCAAAAAAAAATGCTTTTTATCATTATTGGGACTAATTAAGCGATGAAGTTAAGAAAAAACCTCACTATTTAGACAAAGAACAAGTAAAAAAAGGCTTAAATTCGGCTGTGCCGAATCTTTGAATACCCTCCACCAATATGCTAAAAAAAATGTTCTCTGAAGTAAATCTAAAGTAAATGAAAAAATTTTTTTGAGGTGAAAAACTTTTTTGGAAGTGAAAAAAATTTTTTGGTTAAAAAAAATTTTGAGGTGAAAACAATTTTTTGAGGTAAAAGAAATTTTTGCGGTGAAAAAAAATTTTAATGGTGAAAAAAAAATTGTGGTAAAAAATATTTGAGGGGAATACAAAATATTTTTCACTTCTAAGCTCACCAGTATGAGAAAATATATTAAGTTCTATGAAATTGTACTAAAATTCATAAATTTGTATGGGAAAATTAGAGGTACCTTCAGATTTTCACTAATAACTTTGAGCCGCTGAACCGATTTTGGTCATTTTCAATATCTACGGCTCGGGAAGATGTCAGTTAATTTGGGTAAAAATGAGCACCCCCGCTTGCATCTACGCACCATGATAGCCATTTCCACAAACAGACGGACAGATAGACAGACGGATATCGCTAAATCGACTTAAAATTGCATAAGGATCACGAATATATGTGACCTTCTCCTAGAAAAGGGACCTAGTGTGTCAAAAAACGGGTTTGGACTTAAGAGTGGATTCTGGTACCTTAAAGGGTGTAGAATAAGATGAAAGGAGTTAGATTTCTGTTAAAAATTTATTTACAATGTTCTTCGTATTAGTAAACGCACATCAACCCTTTGCTGAGAGCGAACAGATAGCTAAAAACGAACAGAGCAGCAACAATAGCAAAGGTATTGCCACACTAAAAGCGAAAAAATACGTCACCACATAGGCATGACATCACCAAAGTCGGCACCCAATCATATGTAGCTAACCATACCAAATCGCATCTCCCAACTGAAGGTGTGTTCACAGTGATAATGCGTTATGAAACTTTAAATGCGTTTTTCTCAAAACTTCATTTTCACACACTAGGTCCCTTTTCTTAGAGAAGGTCACATTTTTGGAGTCTAAGATCTATATTTCGAACTGAATGACAAACTGATTGTATAAAAATGATCTTCCATCAATATAATGCTCGGGTGCATACTTGTGCAGTTTCGATAGCAAAAAGACACAAGTTGGGGTTCGAATTGTTGCTTCATCCGCCACATTCGCCAAATTTCATTTTCACCAACTTTTACCTGTTTCCAAATATTCAGATATGCATCGGTGGAAATAGATTCAAGTCGAATGAAGAGATGAATAGAAGACTATTTTGAGAAGCTACCGAAATCTTACTTTGCGGAGGGAATAAAAAATTTTAAAAATCGTTTGAAGAATTAACAAAAAAAAATACAATATTTTTTTATGTTTTTGTAAAAACTTATTGACTAGCCCTCGTATGTTGCTTAAAATAAAATGGTAGATCTGTTCCAGCTTCTGGGCCATTACGGGAATTTAAGAGATAAAAATGCAGTCCAAAAATAGGAAAATTTTGTTTTTTTTTTTCAATTTCGATCGAGTAAACTATTTATAATAATGCATAGGTACAATAAACAAAAACTGTGTTTTATTTAAAAAAAAAAAAAGATTGGGTTATTTTGACTTTACAAAAAATTTGGTATGAAATTTAGAAAAATTTTGTTATATTTCAACTGATATTCAGTTTCTAGGACTTCAAACGGATTGGTTTCTTCAGCAAAATTCGGTAAACACAGTTACGTATATTGGTTGTCGCAAGCAAAATACACTTTTGATTTCGGTTGGCACACTGATAATAATTTATGCATAAAATTACGAAAATATGTTAAAATAACAAAAAATTTCGTTAAATAAACGAAAATTATTTTATTTTGAATAACAAAAACTTTCGTAAAATAAACGAAAATTGGTATGTTTTACAAAAGTTTTGTTTGGAAAATTAATGCATAGATTAACTTAATATAAACTTTATTAAAGTGAACAAAAAATTGTTTTTTAACGAAAATTTTCGTTATTTTTGGTTTGAAAGAACTTAAAAAAAATAAATTACTTCACAAATTATAAACCCAGAACATTTTTTTTATTTCGAATTTGATGATGAATTTTGCTGGAAGAGGTTGGGACTGCAAATTAGGTGAATTTTTTTTTTTACCTTCTAACGTGGCCCAACTAAAAATTTCGCGGGATCCATGCAACGCCAAATGACAAAACTGGGCATTTGGTTAAAACTTCAAACTTTATTAATAAAAAAAAAAAACATTTCAATATGAAATGAGAGTAGTTTTTTAGCCTCAAATTCTGTTTTTATCTTCTTTCTTCTTTATATATATAATTCTCCTGTACGTGTGTTAGTGACTGCACTCCTCCTTAACGGCTGGGCCGATTTCGATGAAATTTGTTGTGTCTGTTTTATTTGATCCCTGAATGGTTTAGATTCACAATTGACCTATATGGGTACAATGGGCGTGGCACCTCCCATACGAAGTAAAAATGTATTTTTGTATATCTGGAGTACTGTTACAGTGGGAGTCTTCAAACTTTGTGTGAGCTTTTTTTATAATAATACTCATAATCTCCCAAAAAAATGAGTGCCATCCAAGCAATGGGCGTGGCACCTCCCATACGAAGAAAACATTCATTATTGCATATCTGGGGTACTATTAAAGTGGGAGTCTTCAAACTTTGTGTGAGCTTCTTTGATAATAATATTCATAATCTTCCAAAAAATATGGGGGATCCAAGCAATGGGCGTGGCACCTCCCATACGAAGTACAAATTTATTATTGCATATCTGGGGTACTATTATTGTGAGAATATTCAAACTTTGTGCGAGCTACCTAGATAATAATGTGTATCCTATTGAAAAAGTCTAACATTCTGAGACATTTTTCCTTTTCAAAAAGTCTCAGACTCCGAGAGATTTTTCCTATAGAAAAAGTCTCAGAATATGATAAATTTTTAGGCAGGACAACGTCTGGCGGGTCAGCTAGTTTTATATATATTTTAATAAAAACTGTGCGTATAAATTATCAAAACAGGATAGTCTGCTTCGAAAGGCGTAACAGAATAAAATTGTTGATAACAAATACGAAACGCCTTTTATTATATTGATAAAAACAGGAATTGAGGCTGAAAAACACTTAGGAAAATTTATGATAAAGCTTACATTTTGTATGATAAAGTTTTCTTTGAAAACAAAACAATAAATAAATAATATGAAAGGTTTTAAAATATATCAATAGATTTTTCGTCGAATATACAAAACTTTCGTCTAGTTTACGAAATTCAGTTTAGTTAAGAATTGGCTAATTAAATGAAAACTAAAAATAATATTTTAAATATAAAATAATGGCAGAAATTGTAAACCAAAATTTTCTATTTTAAATGTAGAAAAGCTAAATATCTTTTATAAAATGTCTCATTTTGTAGAAAAAGCAAAAAAAAAATTCTTTGTGCAGCACTTTTGTTGATTTTTTTCATAAAAAATCCTTTTTATTAAACAAATTTAATAAAATAAATTTAAAATGACGCAAAATAAATTCGTAAATTTTGTATACATTACGAAAGATTTTTATGCTGCTAAATAACAAAATATTTCGTATAATGTACGAAAAGTTTCGTAAATAATACGTATGGATTTTTGTTTAGTGTAGAGAGAGCCGAAGTTTACACATTTTTGATTTTACATTTTATTTACATCATTTTTAGGTTTTTTATTTCAATTCCTAGAAGAATGATCAAAAACACAATTTTTTATTAAAATCAGGGTTGCCATATTATGAACACTTTTTATGTACTCGTATACTGCTAGGTATTTTAAATTTACATTTATTATTCCAGCGAACACGTATTTTTTCTTTTTCCTATATTCGTGCTAGCTTGGATTTATTTGGCTATTTGTCAATTCTCGAGGTGCCCAATAAACCCAATCAGATTGATAACGAGATCCTTTTTATATTAAATATCAAAATTTTTAAAAAGTAAAAAATAACGAAAAAATATTTTAAAGATTTTAATTTATAACAAAAAAAAAAACTCCTTTAGAATAGAAAAAGTTTTACCTAAGAATACATTTATAAAATCTTATACCTTTTTTTCTATAAGAAATCTTCTTCGAGTCGACTTTTTTGATTTATAACAAAAAAGAAATTCTACACTCAAAAAAAAAAGACATGAACTAAAATGTAATCAAAAATGTCCTTCAAAATAGTTTATAAATTGTCCACTCAAAAAAAAATTCTACACTCAAAAAAAAAAGACATGAACTAAAATGTAATCAAAAATTTCCTTCAAAATAGTTTATAAATTGTCCTCAATTTAAGTAAAATTTTATTAAAACTTAGAAAAATTTTCTTAAAAAGAATAAAAATTCCTTAGTTTGAGCAAAAAGGAAATAGTTTATATACTCAGTAATAGTTCATATTTTTCCTAAATAATATTTCTTGATTTTAGGAAAAAAAAAGTCAATTAAACAAAAATTTTTTAATTTGCATACTCAAATGTAATAAAATATAGTTTAGTTCAAAAAAAAAAAAAAAAATTAGGACATAATTTACTACCATTTAGTTCAAAAAATGTGTCTAACTTAAATCGAGTAGTAAAATTAACTAAATTTTAGAAAGCCATTTCCAAATTTAGTTTTTAAGTATACCAATTTCTAATTTTGAAGAATTGTTTTCTAAAAATTAGTTCACACAATTAAAAACAAAAAGTAATAAATTTTTTCCTATGTAATAATAAAAATTTACTTGATTTTAGAAACTGATGAATTATTTCTAAGGAAAATTTTCATGCAACTTAGTTCAGATAAATTTTAAAAATTTTAATAAAAAAAAAATTTTTTTTTCAAGTAAAAGTTTTCTAATCTTTAAAAAATAATAAAAACGTTGAAATTATTTTTAATATTCTATTCCAAAAAAAGAATTAATTAAATACAGACTAGTTAGTTTTCCTTATTTCCAAGAAAAAATATTATTAAAGGAAACAAATTAAAGTAAAAAAATTATCGTGCATGATTGTAATTTTCGGTGCGTGATTCAAAAATGGCTCACATGCCTATCTGTAATCTAAACAGTCTTTGACATTGAACTTAAAGTAGCTAAAAATATTTTTTTTTGATTTTGTTAGCAAAAGGTTAAAAATTTAGAATTTGCGCTTTTATGTAATAATTTTGTTTGCTGACTACAATAAAAAATATCGCAGGCACATTTTATACATGACAAATAAAGTTTAAGCTAAAAATCCCATAAAATAAACTTATGACATTTTTCCATTTTCCAATAATAACAAGAAATGTAACTGTAATATTTTGTATTTTTGCAACAATTTCCTTAAATTAGTTAATTTAAGAAGACAAAGGACCCCTAGTGTTCCTTAGCAATAGATGCCGTGTGTCACTTAGGGCGTCCCATTTTGTAGTTCTCTCAAGCAGAACCGTTAATTAACTACGAAAAGGATCTGACTTTGTCACAATTTATTACGTTTTAGGATATACTGCAGTACATTTTTTTTAATTTGTTTACCTTTTTGCTAATGAAATTTTATTTATAATTTAAATACATGAATTTAGTATAATTTAATTTAATTTTAAGATAAAAATGTATAGCAAAAGGTTTGTAAGAGCAGTGTCCTCACAAATCGGAAGTCCTCCGAAAGTGGAAAAATACTTACTCAGTGAGTGTAAAGTACTTTAAAATACATGGTAAAATATATTACCTTTGCCAAAGAAGCAGAATAAGGATAATTTTCACTTGAAGGAAGTTCTGTTTAACTTGTAGTTAGAAAATATTTTCTTATTTTTAGAGAGTTAAGTCCTAGTTTTTAGGAAAAAAAAATTATCTAATGAACTTATATAAAATAAAATTTTTCTTAAAACCAAGGAAACATTTCCTAACTAACAGTACAATTTTAGATGATGTATGAACTAAGTAGGAGAAAATTTTACTGTTTTCTAATAAAAATTTACTTCTCAGTAGTAAAGTTTTTCTATAATTTAAAAATTTTGACCAAATTTTAAGTAAAATTTGTTTCTTAATTTCAAGGAAACTTTTATTAAATATTAATAAAAAGTGTCCTTGGTGCCGTTTTCATTTCAATTTTTCCTCTAAATAAGTTAATTTTTCTAAATTATAGATCATTTTTTTTTTTGAGTGTAGAATCGAAAAAGTTTTACCTAAAAATACTTTTATAAAATCTAATAACTTTTTTCTATAAGAATTCTTCTCCGGATCGCCTTTTTCTTTGATTTATAACAAAAAAGAAATTCTAAGAGCTACACTGGCCCAAATTTTTATTTAGAGAAAAAATCAAAAGTTCCAAAAAATGTCATCAGAAATTTTTATATAATATTTTTGTGTTCCTTTTAAAAGTTAAAAAGTATTTTGTTAAAAACAACACAATACTTATACAAAATGTTGTTTAATGTTTAAAGAAAAAAAAACAATGAAACCCACCTAAAAAACTACAATACAAATTTTATTTTCTTTACAAAACGAAGTGCTAAATTTTCTCTTTTTTTATACTTAACATTAAAAAAAAACAAATATCTAATAATAAGTTACAACAAAAAAATGTGTCAACTTGCTAAAATGTTGTTTATGTACTGCTATATATTTCTTAAGTGGCAGTAACTCTTGTCAGATGGGTGATAAAATAAATATGTAACATTTATTAAATAAACAAAAAAAAATATATATATATAAAAAAATATACGAGACAAAGGCATATAATATACATACATATAATTACATATATATATTTTTATGAATTTTTAATTTGAAATTTTATCTATTTTTATTTTTGCAATACTCGTATATTAAGTAAAACTTTTAGGTATTTTATGATGTATACTTATGTGCTAAAAACCTATTATTTGTTTTAAATTTTACTTAAAATTTATTTTTATTACATACATACATGTATACAATAATGGGTATACAATTTTAAAAGTTCTTATTTATAATGATAAAATAATTTTTAACAAAATAATTGTGAAACTCCAGATCGATTACTTCAAAATACATGTGCACTTAATCTACAGCCAGTAAAATAATATAAATACAAAAATAAAATAATACCACAGCAACAAAATGTTGATATGTGACACACGACCATACTGTTGTGCTGAAAAAGATGTTAAATTTACCACGGTGTAGATTCATTCCTATGATGTTTAATTCATTAATGAAAATGTAGTCTGGGTATAATGATTGGTGTACTGATGTTTGTAATCACGAAAAATATCGAATTTAAGCCCAGCTGATAGCCTTTTTCCACTGAGCTACATCTTACATGTTTCATCAATTTGCAAATATGTTAACATCTTCTCATAAGAATTATACAGGCTAAACATTCTACATCTACAAAAGATGATCCTTCTCATTTTGTTCCATCTTACATCTTTCGTTATTTTAAGTGTCATCACTAAAAAAATTACTAAAAAAAAATCGATTTTCTGTGTGCCATCACTAGCAAACCGACATTGCAGAAAATAAACAAAAAAAAATTATTCAACAAAAGAAAATGAGCGGCACATGTAAGAATTTCATTCTTATGTCTACCAAAAATTTTTCTTCATCATCATCTTCATCCAGAATGACCTTTAATATTTCAATGTACTGCATTAAAATTTGGATTTGTTCTTGCAAAGCAACAACAACTCCAACGATTAATGCTTTCTCTAAATCTATTTTTATTTTTAACAAGAAATATGCGTCATTTTCTTTTATTTTTTTTTTTTTTGACAGCTGAATAAATGACAGATGAAAGATGTTGCCATTGTAAACACTTGTTTCACATTTTCAACATCTTCCACGCATTTCACAA
Source organism: Eustalomyia histrio (assembly GCA_949748255.1). Taxonomy (NCBI): domain Eukaryota; kingdom Metazoa; phylum Arthropoda; class Insecta; order Diptera; family Anthomyiidae; genus Eustalomyia; species Eustalomyia histrio. The sequence goes on from OX456524.1 coordinate 36,401,524, forward strand.
AGATGTTGTTCAGTGTAAAAAGCCTATAATAGTATACACTGATAATAATTCATTTGTAAAAATACGAAAAACTATCAAAATATCTAAAACTTTTATAAAATCAATGAAAGTTTTTGATGTTTTGATATTAAATTAAAATTTTTATGTATGGTTTATTATGTAACAATCCACTCAGAATCACTTTCTGATTCGACTTAACGATGTTAATCTGTCCTTTACCAAAGTTTTGCTTCCCAGCAAAACTTTGGTAAAGGGTGCGATATTCTCATGCGTTACCTTGTAATGATAGCTCGTTACCTTTTTCATTATTTGCAAGCATAAAGTAATAAGTTACTCATTATTGATTACGTAATATATGATTTATAAATTTAAAGTAATAATTGAAATATTTTTGAAAATCTATTTTTAGATACACTACTTTTTATTTTTTTGTAAGCAAAAGGGTAATGTATGTTTGTTTTGATAACACTAGCGAAAAAACGAAGCTCAACAATTCATTTAAGTTTAAATCAATCAAATACTATATGCGTCGATAGCTCAGTGGGTAGAGTTCTTGGCTGGCAACCAGAGTTCCCTGGTTCGATTCCCATCATGACCACATTATTTTTAATAACGTTTAAAATATTTGTAATAATTTTTTTTTAATAAAAATTCCTCTTTTTTAAAAAAATCTATTTTAAGACACATTACTTTTTCCATTTTCGTAACCATATAAGTAACCCCTTACATTATCACCTCTAAAGTAATACATTATATACATTACTTTGAGGCTCATCGCCTGTAAAATTCATCAATGAATTAAGGTGTAAAGTAATCCATGAGCTCCTAGCCATTCTCATTATTTAGTAATGTGTGGTTTTGCTGGGTTGTAATCAAACTGCAAGTAACAAATATAAAGATATTTGAATAAAATTTAGTACACTAGCTTATATTTGCTCAGTGAGGGACTTTTTTGAATTTTATCCATTTGGAACCTCCTGCCATAAAAAAATCTTTTCTGAATTGGGCTTAAATGGTATTTAGGCCACACATTGACCACATGTCTCCAAATTTACCTCTGTTGTTTTTTTAAGAGAATAAAATATTTCCCCATAGGAATTGTATGGGATTTATTTTTGTTACACTCTAATTAATTTCTGTTTAAATTTACCCAACTTATAATAGGAAACTGTACTCCTAATATAAGTTAGGTAAGTTTACTCTGTGTGCAGATATAAAAAAAACACACACATTATGCGTAAGTTGGTGAACACAAAAAGTGCGTAAAAATTAAATTTTAAAATCAAAGAGTAAATTTACCAAATTTGTGCATAAAAAACCAGGTTTAACGTTTAAATGTACACATAAATGCGTATAAATTCATTGTAAATGGGTAAAAGTCTCCCAAAAATGCGTATATTTACCACCACGATGTTGAAAATTAAACAGTCAAAAATTTTGTTTGTCATAAAAATACTAAATTTTTCTCCAGTATATGTTTTTATTAATAATGTGTTATAAAATAAAATAAAAGCAATCAATATTTAAAAATATTTTTATAAAATATAACAAATCATAAAAAACCTTTCTCTACTCTCTAATAAATTTTGGCTTGAAATTACCAAATTTAGAGTAGGAAACTGATTCTCCTACTATAATGGGTCAATTTTACTCTGTGTTTAAATGAAAAATATTATATTATAATATAATGTGTAAGTTGGTAAGCACAATATGCGCAAATTTAATTTGCAAGTGCGTAGAAAATTTTTAAAATATTTTTTTAAAAAAATTGATTAATAATTTGATTTTTGGTTTTCATTAAAAATTCAAAAATAAATATAACTTTTTTTTTTGTTTTCATTGTCGTTTATAACATCAATATCGTTTATAATGAAACAACACCATATTTGCGAATTAAAAATTATTACTGTAGGACGCTCACTACAAAGGATTTCCGGCGGCCTAAACATTTTATTTAAGGATTTTCTCCCCCAAATGTTTTTTACATTGAGCCTTGTACATTTACAAACTTGTATTTAAAATTTGAATTTACCAAAAACTATACTAATTTTAGGCCAACATTTTTATTTATAAACACATAGTGTCTATTTATATGTTGTATGCGTATTATTGTATTTGTGTACACAATATTTTTACGCATTTAGTGTTTATATTTACCAACTATGTGTTATATTAAACAATAATTTACCCGTAGTTATAGCAGTTAATTTACAAACATTTTTCAGAGTGTACAATACCAAAACCCAGCAAAAACATTGTATGAACTATTTACCAGGTTAAATAGCGATGTCCAAAATGTAATGGGTACTCAATATTTTTTGGCTGTTTGTTAGCAAGAGGGTAATGACCACCTATTACCTTGTGTTTTTTGTAAGTGAGAAGATAATGACCATTCATTACTTTTGGGACATCGCGAACAAGCGGATAAATAGCCTGGTAAGAAGTTGATACAATGTTTTTGCTGGGAATACACACAATTCCTCTGGCGAAATAATATTGTTCCCATTATAAAAAAAAGGGTTAAAAAAATTTGTCTATATTTGGACTGATTCTAACCAAATTCAATAGGATTCTTCCTTGGGCCAATAGAAATAAACTCCCGAACAACTCAATATATATGAACATTCATTATTATACATTGGCGTGTATACAAGTATGATCATACATGGCAACACATGATCATAAACATGTATAGTTCAATACATAATCATACTACATGATCTCATATATATTTTAGGATCTCAACTTTTGGGGTATGGTCGTATATGGTCATATATGATCTTATATTAACGAGATATATATATGAACATGTACAATCATATATGACTAAATATGACTATATACGGCCATATACCCTCAAGTTTCCGATCCAAAGATATATGGAAATATATATCATCATGTATGATCAATCATGACCTGATCATATGACCAATGTATACCAATGTATGATCAAATACAGGTCAATGTATAATCATATATGTTTATATATAAATGTTTTGATTTTCACAAGAGGTAGTAAATTTCATTTAAATATCTTACCTTAGGGAAAAACTTTCATCATATGGCTGACACAGTTTGATAAATCGTTTGTCATTAATTCCTCATCATATTAATGAAGCTTTCATATATATTACAGTGTTTTATAAGAATTTATTACAAATTCATACAAAAAAAAATATATAATCAAATATATTTAAAAAAAAAACTCTTACAAACTTTTTATTTCAGTTGCAAAACAATTCTGTTTGTAATTCTCATTAAGTTGGCATTTTTATTTACATAAATATTTTCAAAAAAATAACTTCATTATATTAATGAAATTTCTCATAAATATGATGGAACTTCTTTATGAAAATTGAGAAAGATTTTTTATTAAAATTTATAGAAATTGTTTATAAATATGTTAAGTAGAAGTATTTCACAAAACTTACTTAATATTTTTTTTTTTTTAAATTCTATATACTTTTTAAATTCTATAAAATGTTGTATTGAACAAAAATCTATGAAGTTTCATTAATCCTTGAAGCTTTCACCCTGAGTGTAGTTTGATTACAAGTGATTCAGAAAGTGATTCTAAGTCGATTGGTATACTATAGGGTGGGTCCAAGTCCAATATTTTTGGTAGCTGCGTGTACAAATATCAGCACAAACTCATTATATCTTGACTACCTAGTAGTGTATGGTATAAAAAACTATTCGGAAATACGCTAAACTTTAAAATCGCTTTGACCAAAACTATGGAAAAATATAGAACTTCATTAAAATCATTATGTCCGATATAGTACTAATGGTCAGAACTTCAGTAATTTTTTTGATATTATGCCGTGTTATAAAAATTATCCAAATTTGTTAAGCTTTTCGATATTTCCATTGTTTCTATTCCTTAAAGATTGAAGATTTAAGAAAAATTTAAATTAGTATTTAAAGTAAGAATTTGGACTTCATAAACTTTTTTACCCAAATTTATGTAATCAACTCATTTAATTTAGTTTAAAGTGTATGCCCTTAATCCTTTTTGTGTATGTATATATTTTATATCCATATCCCTATCCTTTTCCTATCCTTTTTGATTTACAACTTAACAATAAGCTAAGCTAATGTTAACAATTGACTGTTTACTTACAATGATAATCTTTAGAAAACCACAAAATAAACCAAAAATGTGAACTAAAAAAAAACTATTTAGTATTAAATCATGACTTAAAAGTGTATTTCTTTATATTTACCACATATTTCGATGAAGAAGAAGAAGAAAAAAATATATACATTTCAAAACTACTAGTTAAACAAAAGATATTTACTACAAAAAAAAAAAAAAATAAATGTAATTTGTTAACAATAAAACTTCAATACAAAAATAAAAAAATAACTCACTATGTGTAACTGACCTTAAAATATAATTTATTTAAAAAAAATAAGAAAATACGAATAAAAACAATCTCTATTTAACTCAAAAATAAACAAAACAAAAACATTTATTTATTTATTTTAATTAGTGTAATCCACAAATAAATAAAACTTAAAATGTAAAGTCGAATTGTGCAATGCAAAATTTAAGCCCAGCAAAAAAAAATATTCGAGAGATCTTTTATTATTATTTTACATAATCTATGAGAAAAGAAAATTACTAAATGAATTATTTAAAAAAATATTAATTCAATACCGGCCAGGATATTCTTTTTATCGAATTCGCTGATGAATTTTGGATGGAGGAGGTTGATAACATGTTTTGATTACAAATCCGGTGAAAAATATTTTTTTTTTTAGTTTTTGGTTGGGGCAGACATTGTATCCTACCAAACGAGAGTAAAGAGGTAGGCTTGGTTAAGCATTTTTTAAAACCTATGGCCAGATGATAAATCGGCAAAAATTCACTTTGTCGGGCGTTGCCCTGAAAAAATAAAGAATTTTTTTTTTTCTATCTTCCAGGGCCCAAAAACTGGTACGCGTAGTAACATATAAATGTGGGTACTCAAATGAAAAGAAATTTCCTGAGGATATGCATTTTGTTTCACGATTCATGGTATGTAGCTCCCTCTAGATCCATTAAAGACCCCCTTTGGGGTCCCTAAAAAGTGTACATTATTAAAAAATAAAATAAAAAAAATAAAATATATGACCCCCTCTGGAGTAAAGAAATAAAAGTATTTTCATCTTCTATTATTGGCGCCGAGGCCTGTGAGGCCCCCCAAGGCCCAAAAGCTGGCACGCGAAGTGTGGGTACTCAAATAAAAGAAAACTCCCTTAGGATCTCAAAAACTATTTTTTCTAACTTCTGCCCACAGGCCCCCACCCCGAAAAATAGAAATGTTTTAAAAAATCGCGCGATTTTAAAAATGGAGACGATTTCGCGCATTTTTTTCGTAAAATTTTTCATCATTTTTGGGAAGTCTCTTCTTTAAATTTTTTTTTTTATATGGGGTCCAGGAGGTTTTAAATGGATCAAAAAGCACCGCAGGGAGAAATTTTTTCCAAAAAATAGCGCGATTTTTTTCTAAAATATTTTTAATTTTTTTAGAAATCGCCTCAAAATGGTCTTTAAGGGATCGAGACGGAGCCACATATCATAGATCATGAAGCAAAAGGTATTTTTGATCTCGGGAAAATTTTTTCTAAAAAATGTTTAATTTTTTAGAAGGAGCCACACACCACATATCATGAAAAAAAAGTATTTTCTGATGTAAAAGCGACGCAGGGAAACATTTTTGGAGAAATTGTCCCAAAGGGGTCTTAAATGGATCTAGAGGCAGCCACATACCGTGAAACAAAATGCATATTTGAAATCCTGAGGAAATTCCCTATCGTTTGAGTACCTACACTTATATGTTACTACGCGTACCAGTTTTTCGGCACTGGGGGGCCTCACAGGCCCTGGCCCTAAAAATGGAAGATAGAAAAAAAATTTCTTTTTTTTTATTTCAGAGGGGGTCATGTATTTTTTTATTTTTGGAGCAACGCCCGACAAAGTGCTTTTCAGCCAATAAATCTCAAAATAGTTGTTGCCCGCCATCTGATAAAGAGTTGGCGAATTTGTTAAAGCTTTTTGGTTCATAGCCCTGTTATTTAACTTCTGTGGCTATGGAAACCCCGAAACAGGACTTTGCGATATCTATCACAGATAGAAGAGATAAAGAGGGGCAACCTTCTGTGTAACAGTCCAACGTACGACCAAACTTAAAATTTCATGGATTCCGCCTGATGCCATATGACATCACTGGCCGGGAATGACTTAAAATGTATGAACTTTAATTTAAGAAAAATTATTTAATAACAAAAATTTTTCAATATTAAAAGTTTTCATAAGTAAGAGCAAGCCAGCAAATAAATGGTATGAACTATTTATCAGCCTATTTACTAGCTTAATTACTTTTGTTTTCGATGTCCAAAAAGTAATGGGTACTCATTATTTTTTGGCTATTTATAAGCGAGAGTGTAATGACCACCCATTACTTTGTGTTTTTTTTTTTTTTTTGTAAGTTAAAAGATATTTTTGGGAAATCGCGAGTAAAAGTAATTAAGCGCGTAAATAGGCTGGTAAGTAGTTAATACCCTGATTTTGCTAGGCAATTTTCAACCTAGAATTCTGTTTTTATTTTTTTATTTATTTTAATAGATAAAAGAGGATAGACATACTGTTTCAGAGGGCGTAACTTAACACGTATTTTATTAAAATAAATAAAAAAAAAGAACTTAAGGCTAAAACACTCCTCTCACTTATACACAAGTTTTATTCTCCTTGAAAATAAGATATCGCCCTCTTATCTTATTTCAATAACTAAATTTTTTTTATGCCTTTCAAACAATAAGATTTGGGAAGCAAGAAATAGTCACTTGGGGCTAAATCCGGAGAATAGGGCGAATAAGAGAGCAATTCGTAGCCTAATTCATAGATTTTTGCCATGGAAAATGCACATGCGTTTGTGCTACATAGATTGTGAGCAAACGCGGCACTCAGCTTACAGAAAGCTTTCTCATACACAAGTAATCATTCAAAATTAAAACCACTGAGCCATGTGAGATGCCTGTGCCTTCCACTATTTCTCGCATCTTCAATCTCCGATCGGCCAAGACCGTATCGTGAATTTTTTCCAATTGTTTCGGGTGTGGAGACCTCAACTGGGCGTACAGAATGTTCGTCTTCCATTTCTTTAACATTAAAATTGATGGTGCAGAGATCCCGTAGTATTTATCTAGCTTAGCCTTGGTTTGAGCGATGACTGTTTCCCCCAAAAAATAATGCTTAATAAGCACACGAAATTCACTATTTTCCATTTTCCCCTCAAATCACTTGGTAGGTAATCTGCTATCAAAGGCTGTCAAACACAAACTTAATGACACAGCATGTTTAAATTTTGACCAAGAGTTAACTAACTAATTCTTGTTGACAGTTAAATGTCGAGAAGTTCCAAAAGTCACGGACTTATTGACCCTCCACCGTAATTAATTTAAAGCAATATACAAAGTATTAAAATAATACTAGAGATAGAGATTTAACCTTATTAATACACTTAAAAAAATCTATGCCACATTTTACGACAAAAAACATTCGTACTTATCTTTTTCGTAGAATATATGAAATTTTCGTATTATTTACGAAATTGAGTTTAGTCAAGAATTAACTGATTTTATGAAACTAACGAAATCATTAACGTATTTTTGTTAAATTTTTTAACAAAATAAACTGTATTTTTAGATTTTACGTAACGAATTAAACTTAAAAATATTTAAAAATAAACTATTAAATATTAAATGATCTTTGAAACTCTAAACCAACAAAAAAAAAATTTTTAAGCCCCATCTAAAAATCGAAATATATATGAGCATACATGATCATACATGGGCCTGTATATGATCATACATGGGCATACATGATCATATACGTCAATACATGATCTCATATATGATCATATATCTTCGGATCCGAAATTTGAGGGTATATGGACGTATATGATCATATACGAGCATATATGAATAAAATATGAGCATGTATGATAATATATGCACATATATCACCATATACCCTCAAATTTCGGATCCTAAGATATATGGTCATATATGAGATCATGTATGGACGTATATGACCATGTATGCCCATGTATGATCATATACAGGCCCATGTATGATCATGTATGCTCATATATATTTCGACTTTTGGATGGGACGTTAAAAAATCACAATTTTGTATAAATTAATGGCTTATTTTCTAAAAAATTACGAATTACTTTTATAAACTATTTTTTCATACAAATGCTTCATATTAAAAAGTACTTTCAATAATTAAATTTAATACAGTAAATAAAAAATTTGGAAAAAATCGAAAGTTTCGTATATTTTACGTAAAATTTTCATGATACAAAACAACGGAATATTTTGAACAATGTACGAAAGAAATCGTTTCGTGAAAGACTCTTTTAAATTTATTTGCTGGGTTATAATAAATATTGCATTGGCTTAAATGTTAAACAAACTATTTATATACTGATAGATAACTAACAACTATAATTTTTTTGCATTCAATTTCCATTTTGCTGATTGGATTTCCGAGAAAGTCGTGCCCATATTGTCTTCAATGGTAAACATTTATCTTCATTTAAGTAATTAATTCTAAATAAATTGAAACTTTTGTATACATAAAATGTTTTAGAATTTTTCTATAAAAACACAATATTTTTGATATTTTTTTTTTCAATTAGTGTTGCATATTAAATATTTACTTTTTGTTTAATTTAATAATTTTTAGTTTTTATAACCTTTGTAAATACTAACAATTATATTTTAGTTTAGTTAATATTTGTTTTGCAAAATATTTTGCTTTTAAAAAATTCATGTTTTTGCGAAAATATTAGTAAATATTTAGTAAAAAGAAAGAAAATGCCACATGAAGACCGGATGTACATGTACATATATAAATTAAAAATTATTTTTTTAAAAAATATTTTAATAATTATGAATGTTGTTTCATGTACTAAACACTTATTTGTATATGACAAATTAATTATAATCTTTTCTTAAATAGGGGAATGTCATGTACCTCGAAACATTTCAAATAAACAAGATTATATCAGTTACGTGAAAGCAATAAACAGTTTTCTTTAATGTAAAATAATTATATTTTTGGAGAAACATTGTTAGATGCCCTGCACTTAAAACATGAATTATTTGTATAGTAGCTGAATAAAATTTATAAGATCATTTCGAGGTACAACTTTGGTTGTACCAAAATAAAATTCTTCAAAAAAAAAAAAACATTTGTATAAAACTTTAAAAAGTCAGTGAATAATCAAACATTTCAAGGTACAACCATTTTAAGGTAAAACACATTCCCTTTTGTTGTTTGCTGGATACTGTAAGTTTAGTAGAGAGCTGAGCGGATAAGGCTGTCCCGAAATTTGGAATATCTTACATAATAGTACTTTGAAATATCTTACGTAATGGTACTACTTATTATTGTGATTATTTTTGTCAAAAAATAACGAAAAATTTTTACGGTATTTATTTATTTGAATTTGGCCTTCGTAGCGCATTTTCCTGAATTTTTTAATAAATAGGGCTTAAAAGTTCATATTAAGGAAAAAAATATTAAAAAAAAATTCTTTAGTCCACAGGATCATAATTTAGTTTAAAATGAGTATTTATACATCACAGAAAAAAACATTGTTGCAACATAGTCACCACTGCTATATTATATTTGCTGCATTTAGATATTATTGTTACAATCAATGTATTGGCTTATAGACAGGTTCTAACCAGCTACCATCATTTAAATTGTTGATATTTTATACTTACAGCAGACTTTAATCATACTGTAAGTAACAACAAAATTCTGGCTGCAACAAAACTATGATTATAATAATTTGTTTAGGGGAAGCAACACTCAGGATATTCTTTCTGAAAGGGGAGTGAAAGGTGGTAAAATGAGAGGGGCTTCGAATATGGCAACACTGGAATTGCGCGAGATGATAAATCTTAGAACAGTTTTTGGCCGCCAACTGATGAAGAGTTAGCGAAATCGTTGAATATTGTCATGTTATTTTACTTCGGTAGGGTTAAGTGCTATTGGACACCGAAGGAGGACGTTGCGATATGTATGAGGTAAGAAAACTCATACATATTATTTTTCTAAATTAATGTTGCCGTCACTAGGGATCGAACCCACACATTCTTTTTAACAATCCAATACACTAACCATTACACAACAATGCCCTTGTGTAATGATGGCAACACTCAATGAATAATGAAAAAAAAAAAATAAAGGGTGCTTAAATTTTAAGGGTCGATGTTGAATGTGAAACACACCTAAACGTCAAGTTTTTTTCTGCATTTCATTTGACATTTCTCAATATCAGACTAACTCAATTTGAGCTATGGAAAGATACACAATCGAGCAACGCGTTAAAGTTATTCAGACTTATTATGAATATGGGCGTTCAAATCAAAATGCATATCGTGCATTTCGTGATTTTTTCAGTCAATTTAATCGTCCAAATGTGCGTAAAATCGAAAAAATCGTGCAAAAATTTGAGCAAACCGGGTTTGTAGGAGATGTACAGGTTGGTTGAAAAGTTCCTGCGCTCGAAATGAAAGAATACTGTTTTTGTTACGAAATATATTATTTTATTCAATATAATCTCCTAGAAGCTCAATACACTTGTTCCAATGATCTTCCAATAATTTAATCCCATCCTTTTAATGGTTTTCCGGAAGCTCTGCAAAATAACCGTCTACGGCTGCTATGGCCTCTTCATTCGACGAAAAATGCTTTCCACGAAGGAATGGTTTGAGATTTCTGAAGAGATAGTAGTCACTGGGAGCCAAATCTGGTGAATACGGTGGATTTTCAAGCAATTCATATTTTAATTCTTTGAATTTAGCCATCGTCAAAACACTTTTGTGAGCAGGTGCATTGTCTTGATGAAAAATGATTTTTTTCTTCTTTAAACCAGGTTTTTCTCACGAATTTTTTCATCCAACTGATCCAAAAGGCTGCAATAATATTCAGAGTTGATTGTTTTACCTTTCCGAAGATAATCAATCAACAAAATTCCTTTTGCATCCCAAAAAACTGATGCCATAACCTTCTCTGCTAATCGTTGTGACTTCAAAGGATGAGATAATTCGGCACATGAACGGCATAGAACCTCAAATATGCCTCAGCGTCATCGAAAATATGGACCATCGGATGGAGGCGTGCCATTTGGCCGATATTTTGTTTCATACATAATTGAACCATACCATATTATCATGATAAAAAGAAATTACAATAATTTCCTAAATAATTTGTGTTTTATTTAAAATCAACATTGGCCTTTAAAATTTAACCACCCTTTATAACGAATAATTCTGAAAATTAATACTCTATACAACGAATTATTAATCGAATAAAAAATCGAAGTTAGAAAGTAATTTTAGATTTTTTTTTCTGAACTTTCTAGTGTAAGCGTAATGTATTACCACAGTCCTTTTTAAATTTTTAGTTATCTCAAAATTTTTAAAAATGCTAAGGATGAAGTAAAATTCATACAAAAATCTGGTGCGACATAACGAAACTAGCAAAAAAAAATGTTTTCTTTTCATTAGAAAAAAGCACTGAAGCAAAAATAAATGCGCAAAAAGCAATTTAAAGCTCAAAAATCTTAAGAAAAAGCTACTTTAAAGCTCAAAACTAGGAACTCCAAAAAAAAAGCATAAAAAGCAAATATGAGTAAACAAAAAAAGCAAAAACAACAAATCAAGCAAATTTCTGCTCTCTGATTATCATTTAATTTTTGTTTGGTGCCGGTAGTGTGTCATATAGATTTCGATGTACTGATTCTGAACCTGGGTTTTAAATTATTCTTGCTTAATAGCCTTTCAACACGCAGAGAAAAAACATGGCTGGGGCAATCATATTCGAAAAGCATCATATATTTATGGAATTATGATTGTGCTAACCATAGTCGTACTATAAAATAATTATCATGTCCCTACAGTTATATTATGATTCGAATTTATAGAAAAGTACTTGAAATTTAAAAAATATTTCTTTCAAAAATGTTTTTCCTAAAGAAAAAAATTTGATATTAAGGACTTTTTAAAGAAAACTTCTTAGGGTCTATGGACTTTTAAAAAAAAAAATTAAGATCTAAGAACTTTTTTAATAAAAAAGAACAGATTCTATGGACTTTTTCTAATAGAAAAATTCTTAGATTCCAAGGATATTTTTAAGATTTTATTTAGATAGTCCTTAGAGTCTCAGAATTTTTCTTTTCGAAAAAATCTAAAATATTTCAACTAGAAAAAGTCCTTAGAATCAAATATTTTTCATGATGAAAAGTCCTCAGAAGCTAAGAATTTTTTATTCAAAGAAAGGCCTTAGAATATAAGGTTTTTAAAGAATTTATGATTTTTTATCTAAGAAACAGTTTGAAGTTTCTAAGAATTTTCCTTGTTTTTATCAGAAAAATTTCTAAAAATCTACTGTATGTTAATATAAGAAACCTTTTCGTACAAAAAAACACTTGGGTTTTACAGACTTTTTCTTATAAAAAAAAATATTTTATTAATATTCTGAGTAGTTTTTTCACAAGAGAGTCATTATTTAACATGAAATGAATTATTAAAAAATTAATTATTATTGTTTTTATTGAAAAGAATTAAAAAACATATAATCTTTATATAGAAACTTTTTGACAATAAATTTGTTTTAACAATGAATTGATTAGTGTAAACTATAATGTGATATATATTAGGAGTTTGTCGAAAATAAAATGACATGAATATAAATTTAAAAGTTATGTTTTATTTGATTTATAATTTTTAATTGATTGTTGTCAGCATATTATAGTTCCATAATTATCATATTTTTTTTATAGTCAAAACTTTTGTTACCATAGTACGGTTACAGCCATATAAAATAGATAGTGACAATAATAAAAGGTCAATTGAGAAGTCTCCTGCTGACACATAAATGGCGCTACTAGACTTAAATCGATATGATTTTTAGTTAGTCCTAACCTTCAAAAGACACGTGTATAAATTTGACAGCTGTCGGATCATTAGTTTGTGAATTATAGCATTTTGAGTGAAGCAACTTTTGTTATTGTGAAAAAAATTGATAAAAAAGGAATTTCGCGTGCTGATAAAATGAATATTTCTTGCTTTTTGAAGGGAAAAAATACAGTTGAAGCAAAAACTTGGCTTGATGACGAGTTTCCGGATACTGTTCCAGGAAAATCAACCATCAAGGATTGGTATGCTAAGTTTAGACGTGGTGAAATGAGCACCGAAGACGGTGAACGTAGTGGACGCCCAAAAGAGGTTATTACGGACGAAAACATCAAAAAAATCCACAAAATGATTTCGAATGACCGTAAATGAATGAAATAGCACGTACTCTAAAGATATCAACTGAACGTGTACATCATATTATTCACGAATATTTGGGTTTGAGAAAGCTCTGTGCAAAGTGGGTGCGGCGCGAGCTCACTTCCCTGTAGGAAGCCTGGAGTCAAGTGTCTACAAGTCACCACTTTTGTCGACTATTTTGGTGACATGTCCACAAAGCGTCTTTACTTTTTACATTCCTTTTTTGCAGCTGCAATGCTGTGCTTTTTCTTGATTTTTTTATTGTTTTATTTTGTTGAAAAAACATGTTCATAGCTGCATGCAAAATTAAAGTTTTTAATAAAAATATAAAGAAAAATGAATTTAAAAGTTAAATATACAAATTGGAACCAAATATATAATGAACAAAAGAAATTACAAAAAACTTGTGAAAAAACAATCAATTTTGTATAAAAATAAAAATAACAAGAAGGAGGCAACAATTTTTAGTGAAAGTTGCAACTCTAGAGATTTTGTGGAGCCTGATGAAGATTTTATGGAGCCTGTGGATGATTCTGTACAATCTTTTAAAGATTTGTCTACTCCAAAATTAAATTTGTACGAAAATTTTTTTAATTTAATGAAATTTATAAAAAAAAATGTTATTAATAAAAAAACTAATTTAACAAAATAAATGCACCTGTTTAATCTTATTTCCTTCCTAGTGTGGAAATCAAGTAAAAAGTTCCAAAAGTATAGACTAGAATTACTAAAATGTACTAGTGAATCTCTGGTTCCAATGTCAACACCTAGTCAATAGTTGTGTAGATTCGCAATGACACGCACATGTTAAATGTCTACAGCAGAAAGCGTTGGCTGGGGCATAATTAGTCAGTAGTACTGGCGACAAAGTCAATAGTGAATCAGTACAGTTTCACTGTCGACATTTCCTACAGGGTTTTAACCAAAAACAACGGCGAGTTGATGATTCGGTGCAGTGTTTGGAGATGTTTAAGTGTAATAAACCCGAGTTTTTACGTCGATATATGACAATGGATGAAACATGGCTCCATTATTTCACTCCGAAGTCCAATCGACAGTCATTCGAGTGGACTGCACGTGATGAACCAACCGACCAAAGCGTGGAAAGACGCAACAGTCGGCTGGCAAGGTTATGGCGTCTGTATTTTGGGATGCGCATAGAATAATTTTCATTGACTACCTTGGAAAAGGAAGGCCCATCAACAGCGACTATTACATAGCGTTATTGGACTGTCTGAAGGACGAAATCGCCGGAAAACGGCCGCATTTGAAGAAAAATAAACTGCTGTTTCATCAAGACAATGGCGAAAATCCAGGAATTGGGCTTCGAATTGCTTCCGCATCCACCGTATTCTCCAGATCTGGCCCCCAGCGGCCACTTCCTGTTCTTAGATCTCAAAAGAATGCTCGCTGGGAAGAATCTTTTGTCGAATGAAGAGGTGATCGCCGAAACTGAGGCCTATTTTGAAGCAAAGGACAAATCGTACTACAAAAATGGTATCGAAAAGTAGGAGGGTCGCTATAATCAGTGTATCACCCTTGAAGGGAATTATGTTGAATAAAAAAAAAACGAATTTTGCCAAGAAAAAAAAATGTGATTTAGTATGGTAGGCCGGGGACTTTTCAATTGACCTGTTAAAGTAATAAAATATTTACTTTTATAATGATGATAGCGACCATATTTATGGTTATAACCTATTTAGAAACCAATAACTTGATTGTGACAACCATACCCGAATGCAGCAAGCATACACTCAGAAAAAAAAGTTAGTAGAAAAATTTGTAAACGGTTTTCAATCCCACTCTACTATTTTCGTACTGATTTTTAGTAAAAAAATTATTATTTAGCAAATCTTTTTGCTATTTACATTTTACAAATTACAGAATTTTTACAGAATATTTACAAATTTTCGTTGCTAATTTCAGAAATCATTTAACAAATTTTTGAAACCCGATTTGCTAAATTTAGCAAAAAAAAATTACTAATTTTAAAAAGTCGATATTGAAGGAAATGTCATTTCTAATTTAAACTTATACATACAAACTTAAATTGCCCTAAAATGTTACATAGGATTAAAAAAGGGATCGAAAGTGAAGATACCGACTCATGTCTGAAAATAGGACATCCACTTAAAATATCACTAAAAAGGGTTTTTTAGTTCTAAAAATCAGCCCTAAAAACAATAAAATTTAACCTTAAAAGTAAAAAAAAATTGACTAAAATATTTTTCAAAACAGAAATTACCAAATTAAAACAAAATGATAAATTCGTTTATGTTTTAACAATTTTTAAGATTTTTAAGCCTTTGATTTTTTTTTTCATTTTGTATAAAATATTTTTTTAAAAAATATAATCAAAATTTTTGATGCTCGATAAAAAAAATTAATCTAAAACTTTGTACTAATATTATTAGTATTTAGTAATTTTTTTTTTGCTGATTTTAGCAAACAGATTTTAAATTCCACTTTACAAAAAGTCTACTAAAATTTAGTAGCGGCTACTAATTTTTCTACAAATTTCATTGTACTACACGTCAACAGACATGTGTTGCTAAGATTAGCAAAAAATACCGCTGGGCTCAAATTAGCAGAATTTCCCGTAGTAACAGCAAGATTTTCAGTTGCCATTACAGACTTTTTTTGGTGAGTGTAATATAATACCAGTGATCATGTTGCAACAATAATTTCTTATTATTGTTATTTTGGTAGAAATTAACTGTTTTGTTGATGTACATTTTATGCTGCAATAAGAATCTTAAAACTAACTATTAAAAGGTATACCGTTTCTTATGCCTTATTATAACATTTAATGTTTAAAACAAATTCGGAATATGTACAAGAAAAAATCTATTTTTTTGGGTACTCCTTCTTAGGTAAAAAAATATTAAATATTTTTAATGCTTTTTGGAATGCAGTTAAAATTCTGCTACATCCTCCCTGGTTTAATGAATTAAAAGTTCAATTGACAATTGTTTTAGTCCTAGCGCCATTGAAACAACTGTTCTTGTTTTTTGAAACAAAAATATTTACGAATTTTAGATAAATTACAATAAATATTCAGAACTACTTTACTTTTGAGTTTTCGTCTTTTTTTATTTTCTTCAAATTTTCCATATAAAACTCTTTAGACAAAATCAAAGTTTCAGCATTTTCCAAAATCTATTAAATTATAATAAAATATTTTATTTATAAAGATATTTAATGCCAAGCCTAATTGGCCTACTTTTTGGAAAATTTCAATAAAGTTGATCCATATTTTATTGGTATTATATAGAACAACAAATAGTATAAGGTTGACACCCCTAAGATGTTAACAAAATCTTTCAAGTTGTGAGAATTTTTTGTTAACAAAAATAAAAAATAAATTCTTAACGAAATATAGTATACTTTTTTAAATTGTATTTTTATGTTTTTTTTTTTTTTTTTTAAACAATATACACACATTTTATAAAACGAAACGTTTAAATGACGGCCCAGAATAACAACGTGCCGTATTTTTTCATACAATTTGACACATAAAACGCGTTGAGCGTTGCAGTTGTGAAATATAAACTTTTTTATTTTCACATCGTTTTTGCTCATTCTCTTGTTTTTTGTTTCTAATTCTCTTAACAGAGTTCCCGCATTTTGAAAAATTTTGTAAACAAAATACATATTATGAGTAAAATAAACATACCAGAGAACTGCAAAATCAACTTTTTTCTTGATTTAATCATACACAAAAATTCTTGTTCACATTTAATAATTCAACAAAATTCACTGTAGAATAAAATCAGCATCATGTTACTGAACGCGTAATTGGGATCAGTGTGAATCATATGTCGATTATGTTTACTACAAATGTAATCACTCAACAAAATTCAGCGTTGAGTAAATCAGAAAAAACAACAAACAACGCATATGAGTTTATTCATAATTACAACAAAATAGAAACACACTTTATAAATGTACATTAGGGTGGGACTTTAACCCGCTTTTTAGAATTTTTATTAGTAATACGATACTAAAAATATTCTTCTTTGTGAAATAAAAATATTTTTTTTTGAAAAAAAAATTTAGGTCGATATATCAGACTTGCCTAATCGGGAAAAATTTAAATATTGTCTAAATTTTTTTTCTCTATTTTGATTGTAAAATTAGGCAATATTTAACTTTAACCGGATTGGGAGAGCCTGAGATGTCGACCTAAATTAAAAAAAATATATATATTCACAAAGAACAATATTTTTGGTATTCCTAATAAAAATTCTAAAAAAACGTATTTTAGACCCACCCTAATATACATATAACGCTATGAAATATGTTTTTTTTTACAAAACCACCCTCTTTTTATAGATAAGAAACTATTTTGTTTTAATTATGATTACACTCATACACGTTGTTTGTTGTTTTTTCTCATTTATTCTACATCAAAATAATTATTGTTGGCTCGAATGAACAGAATAAAACAATGGTTTAACAACGACCGATGATTATAAACCAGTGACAAAATAATTTGCACATCGTTTGATTGATTTAAAATTATCAACAAATATGTGTGTTGGAGTATATTCAGCGTTTGAACGCAAACACAATTTATTCTTGTGTTGATTGTGTATGATCGTTTTGCAATCAGCAAATGCAGTTCTCTGAAACATACAATATTTTATAGCTGTCATGTTTGCTTTGTGTACTAGGGAATGAAAAACCTACGAGTTCGGATCAATAAGTCCGTGACTTTTCGAACTTCTCTCGTAGTTATATGAAATGCAACACTGCAAGTTCTGTCATTTACTTTACGTATAAGAGCAGGATTTTTCGAGTTACATAAAATGGGTATTTGTTTGCTCAATAATTTCATCGTTGGAGCTAAATCTCTTTCCACCGAGCCATTTCGTTTGGTTTGGAAATAGGAAATAGTCACTAAATTCGGAATATAAGGCCAATGAGGGGGCAATTCGTAGTCTACTTCATGGATTTTTGCCATGGAAACTAAGCTGTCACACGATTCCGTTGGTGGTCGATGGTGAGCAAACGCGGCAGCCATCTTGCGGAAAGCTTTCTCATACCCAAGTGATCGTTCAAAATTGTAACCACTGAGCCATTTGGGATGTCTATGTCTTCCACAATCTATCGCACATTCAATCTCCAATCGGCCAACACCATATCGTGAATTTTTTTCAATTGTTTTCTGCCGACCAGAACATTCGGCGTCTTCCGTGCTTGTAAGGGCAATTTTTACCATTGAAATCGATGTTGCAGAGTCGCCATAGTATTTATTAAGTTTTTCCTTGGTTTGATTGACGGTTTTTTTTCGCAAAAAATAATGTTTAATGAGCACTCGAAATTCACTTTTTTCCATTTTTAAAAAAGTCCACGAGGTTGTATGTTTTGAACAGCTGTTAAACGCAAAGTAAATAACGGAACTTGCACAAAATTTGACTGTAGTCTATTAAGAGGTGGTACTTGATGGGAGCATTTCATATAACTACGAGGGAAGTTCCAAAAGTCACGGACTTATTGATCTGCCCTCGTACTATAAACCAACTTGGTATGTTCGTTTCTAAATTTTTATTAAAATAGTTATTTCTTTTTAATATTTTTATAATAACAAAAAAAATTAGATCGTTAGTAAGGCATAGAGATACTGGAGAGGAAAAAAACTCTAAGGTGCTCTTTAAACTAAAAAAAATATTTAGCAATTTTTGCAGTCACTTTCGTTATTTTGGTCGTTCTTATTCTGGAAAAAATTAGTTGGGAAGTATCCTAAAAAAACTAATGTGTTTATGATATGTTTTATAACTTTACGATTAGACTAATGAAGCCTATAAATATTTTAAAAATGTACATAGCCCAAATTTTTGTTTTTTTTTTTAATTTCTAGTATATTTATTATAAATTTCAAGCCTTTCCTAACATTTGATTTTGTAAAATATAAATTTTAAACTTAATGCAAAAAAGTTGTTTGATCATTAAGTCTTTTTAACTGATAATGAAAACTATTTTATGGATTTTAGCTCAAAAATTAAAATTAAATTGGAAATGCTACCTACGCCTTAAAGGTATGATATTTCAGATGTAGAGCATATTAGATGCTAACTAGAATTTAAACCAAAAACAAAAACAACATGTTGCATTTTTTTCCACCACTGTTAGTATAAGTTTAAATATCAAAAGCACATTGTGAAAAATTGTCCTGTATTTGTACAAAACTTTAACACCATAATACACTTAACAATTACACCCAGTTCCTTTATAATTGTGTTGCTAATATTTTGTTTAAATATTTTTCTTATTTTTTAAATTTTTAGTTACCAACATTTTTTTTCAATTTTCTTATTAAGTTTTTTTTTTAATTTTTTTATATTTAGTTTTTTACTGTAAAATGTAACCCCCAGCTGGCACGAGTTATATTGCTATGAAAACTATAAAATATTTAGAAAATCCAAAAAATAAAGCATATTAATTTATTTATTAATGTTATTATCTACTACAACCAAAAAAAACAAAAACAAAACTCCAAATAAATTCTGTATAATAATATAAATCAATAAATTTATAAATTTTTAAACCAAATACAACAGTTTTATATATTTAAATGTAATATCGCATATTGCATTGTTAATTTGATTGATTGATTGATTGATTGATATAATTTGATTGATATGTATTGATTATGTGATGAAGAGTTTATTTTAGAATTCAAAAAATAAAAAAAAATATATATTTTTCTTCCTTTCTTAATAGAAATTTAGTTTCTGTACTCGAATATCCTTTCACTGTATCAATGATTGTTATTGTAAAATTTATACAAAAAGTTAACTATTAAGTTAAAAACTAAAATAATTTGTGCAAGTTTAGAAAATTGAAGACATTTTGCAAAAAACTTTCTCAATATAACAAAATATGATTAGAAGAGTAACAACAAAATAGCAGTATGTACTATATGTATATAATGAAAGCCTTTATGTACAAAAATATAAAATAGTTTTTAGTATAAACTTTTATTTGGAAATTTCTTTATTATTTTAGTTAAACTACGTAGATGATAATGGTAGTATTTTAAGAATAATTTTTTATTTTTTGTATTGTATTTTTTGTTTAAATCTCTTTGTATGTATATAACGTATGCGCATTTAAGTGTTATTTTAATTTTAATGTGTATTTTATTATGTCGTTTAAAATAATTTTGTATATATTAATATGTATATTAATGTGTACTTATGTATAATCATTTGATTGCATTTTTCCATTTTCCATTTTCTTTTTTTGTAAATAAACTTTCATCACATAAATCAGTTTAAATATGTATAAACGTGCTTTTTTTATATCCATTCATACAATATTGTGAACACAACTTTAATTTTATATTTATATTGCACAAAAAAAAAAACATTGTAAACCAAATAAAAATTCATGTTTTTTTTTTGTATCAAAATTATTAATAATTATGTCTTATATCGAGCATATTCATTAGCCGGGGATTTTCGTTGATACCCGGGCGGGATATTAACACTTGGTCTAAGGCTAATGTCAGAATGACCGCTACAAGCAAAGCTAAGCAAGAAGCGTTTAGATGCTACAAACCATAAAACAACCTGCTTTATAGCACATACACTCTTCTAGCTTCGCTTTCACTCTGGCATCTTTCGAGCGAGCACATAAGAAAACCTTAGCAGTGGGTTAAAGCGCAGTAATTATTATAGCATCGCTTGTAGCAGTCACTCTGACATTAGCCTCAAACTGCACTTTTAAATTTAAAGTTGCGAAATTTTTAAACTCATAAAATAAAATTATTTTACTTATATCTTGTAAATAACCTGATTCAATTAATAGACATTTCATTTTAATCAATTAAGCGTCCCAGCAAAACTTTGGTAATGGGTGCGCTATACTCATGCATTACCTTGTAATGATAGCTCGTTACCTTTGGCATTATTTGCAAGCATAAAGTAATAAGTTACTGATTATTGATTACGTAATTTATGATTTATAAATGTAAAAAAATAATTGAAATATTTTTGAAAATATATTTTTACACTCACCAAAAAAAGTCTGTAATGGCAACTGAAAATTTTGCTGTTATTACGGGAAATTCTGCTAATTTGAGCCCAGCGGTATTTTTTGCTAATCTTAGCAACACATGTCTGCTGGCGTGTAGTACAATGAAATTAGTAGAAAAATTAGTAGCCGCTACTAAATTTTAGTAGACTTTTTGTAAAGTGGAATTTAAAATCTGTTTGCTAAAATCAGCAAAAAAAAATACTAAATTTTATTAATATTAGTAAAAAGCTTTGAATTTATTTTTCTTATCGAGCATCAAAAGTTTTAGGGCTGATTTTTAGAACTAAAAAAAACTTTTAAGTGCTAATTTAAGTGGATGTGCTATTTTTACACATGAGTCAGTATATTCACTTCCGATCCCTTTCTTAATATATGTAACATTTTAAGGAAATTAAAGTTTGTAGGTGTAAGTTTTAATTAGAAATAACATTTTCTTCAACAACCACATTTTTAAAATTAGTAATATTTTTTGCTAATTTTAGCAAATCGGTTTTCAAAAATTTGTAAAATGATTTCTGAAATTAGCAACAAAAATTTGTAAATAATCTGTAAAAATTCTGTAATTTGTAAAATGTAAATAGCAAAAAGATTTGCTAAATAATAATTTTTTACTAAAAATCAGTACAAAAATTTTTCTACGTACTTTTTTTTCTGAGTGTAGATACATTACTTTGTGTTTTTTTGTAAGCAAAAGGGTAATGTATGTTTGTTTTGATAACACTAGGGAAAAAACGAAGAGCAACATTTAATTTAAGTTTAAAGCAATCAAATGCTATATGCGTCGATAGCTCAGTGGGTAGAGTTCTTGGCTGGCAACCAGATTTCCCTGGTTCGATTCTCATCTTGACCACATTATTTTTAATTACAAATATTTTAAATAAAATATTTGTAATAATTTTTTTGTAATAAAAATTCCTCATTTTTTAAAATCTATTTTTTGACACATTACTTTTTCCATTCTCGTAACCATATAAGTAACCCCTTACATTATCAGCTCTAAAGTAATGGGTATATACA
This sequence comes from Eustalomyia histrio, assembly GCA_949748255.1. Lineage (NCBI taxonomy): Eukaryota > Metazoa > Arthropoda > Insecta > Diptera > Anthomyiidae > Eustalomyia > Eustalomyia histrio. The sequence goes on from OX456524.1 coordinate 36,423,928, forward strand.
TTACTTGAGGCCTTAAACTTCATCAATAAAGTAAGGTGTAAAGTAATCCATCGCCCCCTATGGCTATACATTACTTTAGCAATTATTTGGTAATGTGTGGTTTTGCTGGGATACTTAATTAAAGTCATATACATTTTTTTGTACTTTTTAAAATTTTATTTCAAATTATTAAAAGCATTAAATTTGCTTTCGCTGAATTTTTTATCCTTCTCCACCATTAAAATTGTTTATAAAATGATACCAAAAATAGATTTTCCAACATTTTTTCCATTTAAAAATTTCAAAAAGAAAACTTTAAATAATATTTTACACATAATTGAAGAGGTACAGAAAGAAAATATATTTTAAAAGCCAGCATAAACAACATTAAATTAAATAGAAACAGTTTAGAAAACAAACTAAGTTTGAGAGACATAATAATTTAAAGACAAAAAAATATATATATTTTAATTATTGTCATGTAAATAAGATTCATACGTAATTTATCAATATTCGGGAGATAAAGGGGAGATTCCCACTTTAAAACCTATTCTAGTAGGAATTTCCATATATACGATCTGAGCTTGTCTTGGGGGGAACCTCTATACACAGAGAAAACAGATTCGTGCTGACAACCAAATTTGTAGCCAATCAAATGGTTCGGTTGTAGTAACCGAATTTTTCGGTTATGGCAACAGAAAACCAATGGAGATATGAGTAATTCGACTGTGACAACAGCATTTCGGTTGACTCAATAACAATTCGGTACACTCAGAAAAAAAGTTAGTAGGAAAATTTTTAAACAGTTTTCAATCCCATTTTACTATTTTTGTACTGATTTTTAGTAAAACAATTGTTATTTAGCAAATCTTTTTGCTATTTACATTTTACAAATTACAGAATTTTAACAGAATACTTACAAATTTTTGTTGCTAATATCAGAAATCATTTTACAAATTTTTGAAAATCGATTTGTTAAAATTAGCAAAAAAAAATTACCAATTTTAAATAGTGGATATTGAAGGAAATGTTATTTCTAATTAAAACTTACACCTACAAACTTAAATTCCCTTAAAATGTTACATATTTTACAAAAAGGGATCGGAAGTGAATATACCGACTCATGTCTAAAATAGGACATCCACTTAAAATAGCACTAAAAAGCTTTTTTAGTTCTAAAAATCAGCCCTAAAAGCAATTATAATTTGACCTTAAGAGTAAAAAAAATTGACTAAATTATTTTTCAAAGCAGAAATTACCAAATAAAAACAATATGATTAATTCGTTTATGTTTTAACAATTTTTAAGATTTTTAAAAAATTAAAAAAAAAAAAAAATAAAAGAATTTTTATGCTCATTAAAAAAAATAAATTTTAAATTTTGTACTATTATTTAGTAATTTTTTTTTTGCTGATTTTAGCAAACAGATATTAAATTCCACTTTACAAAAATATACTAAAATTAAGTAGCAGCTACTAATTTTTTTGCACTACACGTCAGCAGACATGTGTTGCTAAGATTAGCAAAAAATACCGCTGGGCTCAAATTAGCAAAATTTCCCGTAATAACAGCAAAATTTTCAGTTGCCATTACGGACTTTTTTTGGTAAGTGTAGACGCAACCGAAAAATTCGGTTGCTACAACTGAACCATTCGATTGGCAACAAATTCGGTTGCCAGCACAAATCTGTTTTCTGGGTGTACCATATTTCAACTTCTTAGCAACATCGGTGTGGGCAGGCCTTTACGGGGTAGACTTTTCGCCCTTTTAAGCCCTATTTTAAGCCCACGCCTCTGGTGAAATTTCGAAGATGTACCTTATCAGCGAATCAGCCCATACTACAGGCAACGCATATGATAAGTTTCACATTTATACGCAAAGAGGTTTGGGCTGGATGCCGTGGGGTAGGCTTTGCCTCTTCCCAGAGAGGGAACCTACATGCCAAATTTCAGCGATCTTGAATGAGTGATTCAGTCAGTCAGAAATATTATTCCTTGATATAGAGAAATTTAATTTAACTTTGATTCATTTTCTATCTCTCTCTCTCTCTCTCTCTCTCTCTCTCTCTCTCTCTCTCTCTACGTACGTAGTAATTCTGATAATTGATTGTAGTATTTCTAATAAATGATTGTTGAATCAGTAACAATTGATTTTAAGAATTGAGAACTAACCGTACTTTTAATATTTTCATTCATAACTTTTTGACGACTAACCCGATTTGGCTCATTTGTAATAACAAACTGCTCGGGAGAATAATAAACAATGTGAGTACAAATGCTCAAAACTGTTTCGTCTTTGCGCCGTGATTGCCATTTCAACGCACATACATACGGATATGGCTAGGACTAGCTTAGAATTATATAAGGATCTTGGATATATATTCGATGTGTGTGTGTGTGTGTGTGAAGAGTATAAAAATTCACTTGTTTGCACAGACTTCAACAACAGCTTCATTAAAGTATTTTGTTCTCCTGAAATTGAAGCGCTAAATTTGGCTTTAGCGAACTTTTTGTATACCCTACAGAGTGGTTTTTACTAATCTATTAGATATTGTAGAATCTTAATAGATCTGATGGCATATGTAATACACTTTATGGACAGATATGATCAAATCTAGTGGCAGATTTGTACATATCTAAAAAGGTCTGAAAAATTTATTGATTTTTGTGGCCAGATATGAGCAAATCTGATCATATGGGAGCATATCTGATGCCAGATCAATTTATATCCAATATCATATCTAGTAAGAGATTGTAGCTATTTGAGTCAACAAAGTAAATATATAGCAAATTGGACCTTATAACGATATTTTCGGTATCTCAGATCTGTTTAGATTTGATGAAAAAAATTTTTGTGGTAAAAAGTTTTTTTTTTGGATATTAAAAATTTTTTGTTGTTAAAAAAAATGTTGAGCTGCAAAAAAGTTTATGGTGAAAAAAAAATTTAAGGTGAAAAAATTTTTAAGGTGAAAAAAATTTTTGAGGTGAATATAAAATATTATTCACCTCTAACCGACTGGTACTAATAAAATTGTATTAATATATATAAATTTGTATGAAAAATTGAAAGGTCCTTTCGCATTTTCATTAATATCTTTTTGCAGCTAGACCGCTTGTGCTCATTTTAAAACCAAACCAATACGAGCACAAATGAGCAACCCTGCATGCGCCTTCGCACCGTGATCGAGATTCCAATGGACAGATGAACATGACTAGATCGGATTTGAATTATAAACACTCAGAAAAAAATTAGTAAAAAAATTTGTAAACTTTTTTCAATCCCACTTTACTATTTTTTGTACTGATTTTTAGTAAAATAAATTATTATTTAGCAAATCTTCTGGCTATTTACATTTTGCAAATTTCGGAATATTTACAAATTTTTGTTGCTAATTTCAGAAATCATTTTACAAATTTTTGAAAACCGATTTGCTAAAATTAGCAAAAAAAATTACTAATTTTAAAACTTACACCTACAAATTTAAATTGCCTTAAAATGTTACATAAAAAAGGGATCGGAAGTGAATATACCACTTAAAAAATGCTCGATAAAAAAAATTAAATTTAAAATTTTGTACGAATATTTATAATATTTAGTAAATTTTTTTGCTGATTTTAGCAAAAAGATTTTTAATTTCACTTTTCAAAAAGTTTACTAAAATTAAGTAGCGGCAGCTAATTTTTTCTACAAATTTCATTACACTACACGTCAGCAGACATGTGTTGCTAAAATTAGCAAAAAATTCCGCTGGGCTCAAATTAGCAAATTTTCAGTTGCTATTATAGACTTTTTTTGATGAGTGTAATAATCATGAATATATTTGCTTTATAGGGTCTTAGGCCTATATTTCGAATTTTTAATAACAAAACTCATTGCATGTATGGTGGGTATAAAATTGTTGTTGAATAACAAGGTCATAATCAATTAATTTGGTAATTGATTGAATTAAAAATTATTGAATCAATTACAAATTTTATTAAAAAGTACATTGTTATTCAACAACACTTTTAAACAGAGAAATTTAACCGAAAATAATAAAGTGAATGTGTATTTTTGAAAAATGTATATAAAAATAGAAGATCCACACCCAGAAAAAAGATTCGTACAGACAAATAAATTTGTTGCCAATCGAACGTGTTAGTTGCAGTAACCGAATTTTCTAGTTGCCACTACCGAATTGTTATTGAGACAACCGAAATTCTGTTAAGTGTATCAAATTACTCGTGTCTCAATTGGTTTTCTGTTGTCACAGCCGAATCACTCGATAGGCTACAGATTCGGATATGATTTGTAAATAATTTCCAAGAAATGTTACAGCAGCTTAATCACTTTCACCATAAACTACTCCAGATTTTGAAAAATCCAAAACCGTACAAAAATATTATCGGAACGTGATATATCTAAAGTCTGTTTTGAAATTTTTTTAAAATTAAAATTAAATAAATAAAAGATGTATGTATTGTGTTTAATAAATGTTATAGATGTAGAAATAAATTACTATTTCAATATATTAATATGTAAAATAACTGCATGTCATAATCAATGTTCTTTTCTTTTCTGTTTTTTTTTTAATTTTACTTTGATTAAGTTTTTAGATAAAACTTTAAATTTTAATTTGCCAACGTTTTTTTATAATTTTTTGTATATTTTGTTGAAACTATTTACATTACAATTGTTTACACACTTTCACGTACAAAGAAAACCCCCAACATATTACATAAATATATATACATTTTAGTAATTACTAAAACATAGAAATAGTTAGGAAAACAAAAATTTAAGATCATAAATTTAAAACATAATCTCCATAATAGTTGTGAATTCAAAGAGTATAAAATAGAGAAGAAAAAACTTACAATTTAATTAATTATAGATTTGAAAAAAAAAAAAAAAATAATAAAGTCAATACAAATGTATTTTTATAGAATTATAGTATTATGTATCTACATACATATGTACATTATTTCTTGTTTAATTTTTTTGTACATATTCTGAATTATAAATGAAATTACGCTAATAATAATTATTTCTTTTAACTTTTTGTTTTTATTTATTTTTTTTTTTTTTGGTCTGGTAATACAAAAATTATGATGTTTGTATTATTATTTCCACATAAATATACAGGAGCAAATTGCAAGAGAGAAACAAGTCACTGGACGTGTACAAATACAAGTTTGGTATCATGCGGAACGTAGTGAATTGGTAGTTTCATTAATGGCAGCCGATGATTTAGCATTACGTGATGAAGCTTATGGTCACGGTAATTTACCGGAAGCTTATGCCAAAGTTCGTATATTACCAAAATGGTAAGTGAAAGTAAAAGATAATTCAAAAAAAAAAAAAGAATGAAATAGAAGAAAAAACGATAAGAGATGAATAGAGCTAAAACCAAGTAAAAAAGGGCTAAATTCGGCTGTGCTGAATCTTTGAATACCCTCCACCAATATCCTAAAAAGATGTTCTCTACTGTTTTTGATACAAATAATATAAGAAAACTTTTGAAGTAAAATTATGTAGGTGAAAAAAATTTTTGAGGTGAAAAACTTTTTTAGATGTGAAAAGAACTTTTTTGGAAGAAAAAAAATTTAGAGGTGAAAAAAAATTTTAAGGTGAAAAAATTTTTGGTTGCGAAAAAAAATTTTAGTGGTGAAAAAATGTTTGAGGTGAATACAAAATATTTACTGCTAAGCGACTGGTGAAAAAATATGAGAAAATATGTTATGTACCAGTCGCTACTAGGAAATTGTACACATTTACATTTTCACTAGTTTTAACCATGGACTGCACAACAAAAAAAAAAAACATTTTAAAGCATAGTTTTTGTCAAATACTCAATTTTGTTCCGGCTAATGGGGACTAGCTCTGCAGCTGAATATGCCTAATGGAGAGAATGTAATTTTTGATGCGCCACGCATTGACAAATAGTTGCAACGAATATTCTTTCTTTAAAAATTTTAAGTGTGTTTGTCTAATGGAGAGAATACAGCAAAGAAATTAATTTGTTAAAGAAAGAATATGAGTTGTAACTATTTGTCAATAGATGGCCCATCAGAAGGTGCATATTTTGCGCTAGTCTCCATTAGCCATATTGTGCTACAATATGCAGTAGAGTATTATTGATTTTCTATTTTCTTCGTAACATAAATGAATATTTGCCAAAAACTATGAAAAATATATGTTTTATGTGCATATTATACCTTAATTTTGTAAATCAATATTCATTTAGATGTTTAAGAGCACAATATTGCACTTTATTCATGTGTATTTTTTATGAAAGAAAACATCAACATAAATATGCATTTGCCAATCCCTCAATTCTCAAAAATACAAATGGAATAAAAAAAATACTATTTTATTACGTTAAACATTTGAAAATTTGACTTTAAAATTATGTAATAAGTCTACTAGTAACATCTTAATGCATTATAATTTGACGTTTGCAGTTAATTTAATATTTTTGGTAAATAAATTAATTGAAAGCCTAATCCAAGGCTATATCGCCATGAGGTGCCACCTATTCAAAAGTTGCGGCACTAAAGCAATTATGGATTTTGCTCTTTCTTTATTTATCAATTTCTTTGGACCTAGCCAAAGGGCAGGGTATTGTTTTGGTTAATTCAGCGCTACCTATTCAAAAGTAGCGGCACTAAAGCAATTATGTATTTTGCTCTTTCTTTAGATATAAATGTCTTTGGTTACAAAAACAAAAAATACATTTTATGGAATGAAATGAAAAACCAACAAAGCTTAACAGAAAAACCCAATCAGGTTTACTATATCTCCTATAGTAACCAAAGAATTGGAGATATTTTAAATGGGAAATCCTAAGAAAATGGATCGGGAAAAATTATGAAAATTTTATAAAACGATTTTTAAATAGTTACGTCTATGAAAATGCCGATGTTCTACCCTTCTGGAGATACGCCATGTCGTTTCAAGCCAGATTTGTTGAAAAACTTGAGCTACACGATAATTTGCTTGTCAGCCAAATATACGAAAACGAGAAAAACACCATCAATGGACATATTAACGACAATCCAGCTCCTCTGGACCTTACCTCATTCTATATGAGCCCAGCCTCCAGCAATCATAGGGGCTGAAGATGATATACGTATATACTAAATTTTGCATGAACTGTAATATGAATATGTTTGGTCAATTTATGTAACAGAACTTTTGTTATTTAGTTTTAAATAACATTTATTTAGTTTTATGAATGTTATTTGAAGAGGTCTGCTCTGTTAGCGACTTTAACAATGTTGCTTTTTACGTTAACATAGTTATTACAGTGACACACATATTACTCTAAGAATGTTATTTATTCTCATAGTATGTAAGACAATAAATGTAATCGAACAAGAAGAAGACTTAATAACATTTTTACTTACTTAACAGAAAATAAAAATAGATACAGAAAAATTGTACAAATTTGTATGGAAAATTTAGAGGTACCTTCACATTTTCATTCATAACTTTTGAACCGCTAAACCGATTTCGTTCATTTTAAATACCAAACTGCTCGGGAGGATGTTCAATAATCTGGGTAAAAATAGGCACCACCGCTTGCGTCTTCGCGTCGTGATCGCCATTTCAACAGACAGACAGACAGACGCACAGACAGACGGACATCGCTAAATCGACTTAAAATTGCATAATGATCACGAATATATATACTTTATGGGGTCTTAAACCTATGTTTCGACATATTACAAACGGAATGACAAACTGATATATACCCTCACCATATATGGTGGAGGGTATAACAATTTTACCGCCATTTTGTGCACTTAAATTTACCAAGGCACAATACGATTAAAACCAGTTAAATTTTATCAAAAAGTTAAATTTAAAATTTATATAGGCAACAATAACAATTAAGTCAGATAAAGAAAGACCCAGTTAGTAGCTACACTCAGAAAAAAAAGTTAGTAGAAAAATTTGTAAACGGTTTTCAATCCCACTTTACTATTTTTGTACTGATTTTTAGTAAAAAAAAATTATTATTTAGCAAATCTTTTTGCTATTTAAATTTTACAAACTACAGAATTTTACAGAATATTTACAAATCTTTGTTGCTAATTTGAGAAATCATTTTATAAATTTTTGAAAACCGATTTGCTAAAATTAGCAAAAAAAAAAAATACTAATTTTAACTAAGTGGATATTGAAGGAAATTTTATTTCTAATTGAATCTTACACCTACAAACTTAAATTGCCTTAAAATGTTACATAGCTAAAAAAAAAAAGAATCGGAAGTGAATATACCAACTCATGTCCAAAAATAGAACATCCACTTAAAATAGCACTAAAAAGTTTTTTAGTTCAAAAATCAGCCCTAAAAACAATTAAAATTTGACCTTAAAAGTAAAAAATATTGTCTAAAATATTTAACAGAAATTACCAAATAAAAACCAAATTGATTAATTTGTTTATGTTTTAACAATTTTATAAGATTTTTAAGGTTTTTATTTTTGTATAAAATATTTTTTGAAAAAAATAAAAAAAAAAATAAAAAAAATTTGATGCTGGATAAAAAAAATTTTTAAATTTTGTACTAATATTAATAATATTTAGTAAATTTTTTTGCTGATTTTAGCAAGCCGGTTTGAAATTCCGCTTTACAAAAAGTTTACTAAACTTTAGTAGCGGCTACTAATTTTTCTACTTATTTCATTGTGCTATACGTCAGCAGACAAGTTTCCGCTGGGCTCAAATTAGCAAAATTTCCCGTAATAACAGCAAAATTTTCAGACTTTTTTTAATGAGTGTAACAGGACTTTGTAATAGTGCGGCTAAATGTATGCTTTGGCTGAAATATATGAAATAAGCATTATTTTAAAATGATTTGTATTGAAATCTATTATAAAATAATAAGCTTAACATCCTGTAACTTCATTGCCGGTAGATTAAAATACCAGAATAGTACCCTTTATAAAATAATACTGGCAACTTGGAGAATGTTCTTTTACAGTTTGACAGAAGAAACATTACAGGTTGGTTGAAAAGTTCCTGCGCTCGAAATGAAAGAATATTGTTTTTGTTACGAAATATATTTTTTTATTCAATATAATCACCTAGAAGCTCAATACACTTGTTCCAATGATCTTCCAATAATTTTATCCCATCCTTATAATGGTTTTCCGGAAGCTCTGCAAAATAACCATCTACGGCTGCTATGGCCTCTTCATTCGACGAAAAATGCTTTCCACGAAGGAATTGTTTGAGATTTCTAAAGAGATAGTAGTCACTGGGAGCCAAATCTGGTGAATACGGTGGATGTTCAAGCAATTTGTAGTTTAATTCTTTGAATTTAGCCATCGTCAAAACACTTTTGTGAGCAGGTGCATTGTCTTGATGAAAAATGATTTTTTTCTTCTTTAAACCAGGTCTTTTCTCACGAATTTTTTCATCCAGCTGATCCAAAAGGCTGAAATAATATTCAGAGTTGATTGTTTTACCTTTCTGAAGATAATCAATCAACAAAATTCCTTTTGTATCCCAAAAAAACTGACGCCATAACCTTCTTTGCTGATCGTTGTGACTTCACCTGCTTTGGAGCTGAACAATCAGCTTCAGTCCACTGTAAACGTTCTTGTTTCAATTTAGGATCATGGTGGTAGATCCAAGTCTCATCCGTAGTTATAAAACGACCCAAGAAGTCGGTTTTATTCGGCTTAAAACGCTCCAAATTACTCTGAGAAATTTGTTTTCGATCCAGTTTTTGTTGAATTGTTAATGTGTGCGGCACTAACTTTCCAAACAGTTTTTTATACGTAATTATTCATGTAAAATATGGAGTTATCGTTCGTATGAGATGCCTATGGCATTAGCAATTTCACGCTTAACTTGGATCTTCACTAACCATATTATGTACCTACTCAATGATTTCTGCTGTGGTTGCAGTTTTTGGTCGTCCTTCGAGTGGATCGTCTTTAAGGCTGGTACGACCACGTTTAAATTCACCAGCCCGAAATTCAACGGTGCGTTTTGAAGGTGAGGACTCCTTATACACTTCTAACAATTGTTCATAAATTTCCTTTACTTTTAAATCCTTCAAAACAAAGAATCTAATGACTGCACGATATTCAATTTTTTCCATATTCAAAAAAATCAATGACACATCAACTTCAAATAGCTTGTAAACAAAGAAAGAATTGACAGAATGACTTGAAACTTTGCATGTGTTCTCAGGACAGTTGTACCAACTTGAGAAAAAAAAGTTTGGAACTAGCAGTGCCATCTCTTGGTGAGCGCAGGAACTTTTCAGCCAACCTGTAGTTATGGTGAAGGGTTGCCATTTAATTGTTTAACATTTCAGGGCTAACATATGGGGACTTTTGTTTCTACGAGTAAATGGAATTTCTGTAATAATATATTAAAAAGAAAAAGAATTGATCTTTTCTAAAGATCTTCTTCTTTTTAATAAATTTGTTTAGCTTTTAGCACATGTCTTAAATGTCAGACTTCTAGCGGAAGATTTTTGGACATTATATTAAGGGGAGATTCTTTTGGGCAGTGGTTTAAATTCCGCAAAGGGCCCTGATCATTGCTTATAAACAGGGATATATCTGAATGAGATAAATCTGAATGAATGAAAGTGATATATCTGAATGAATAGTTCGGAAAGTGTTTCTGAGTCGATTGATTATGGTAGTTACAAAGATCAGCAGAAAATCAAAATATCCCGACTACGTATGTAGTGGTGTATGGTATAATTATCATAAATTATTTAGTGTTTCAAATCTACTTGATGCTCGTTCCATTTCATTTCGTTCCGCTTGATTGATGTTTCAATTCCAATCGTTCCCCATTCCAGTCCATTTCGTTCCTTGTGTAAACTTCACTCGTTCCCCATTCCATTCCCTTTATACCTTTGTGTTTCAATTCCACTCGTTCCCCGTTCCATTTTATTTCGTTCCTTTTGACTGGTGTTTCAATACCACTCATTCTTCGATCCGTTTTATTTCCTTCCCCTAGTCTAGTGTTTCAATTTCACACTTTCCCAGTTCCATTTCGGTTCCTAGTTTTAATGTTTCAATTACACTCGATTCTTAAGTTTCTACCCAGTTTGAGTAGGAAAGGTTTCCGCATTTCTGTTGGAAGTTCCAAAAAATAATTATTGAACCTTAATCCAAGGAATGAATATACCAAATTACAGGTTTCTAGGTTAGGGCTGGACGTTATGAAGAATATTGTTTCCCTTTGTGGTCCCATTTTTACCACATTCCTGGCGAAAATTCTAATATGTTACCTTGTCATTGCCCATACTCCGGGGAACACTTATTTTAAATTTCGTGTTTCTAGAAAAAGGGGCTGAGCGATGTTGGGAGGCCGTCAAGAGGAGAAAATTTCCCTATTTGCCCCTTGCTGCAGTGGCAACTGAAAATTTTGCTGTTAGTACGCAAAATTTTGCTATTTGAGCCCAGCGGTATTTTTTGTTAATCTTAGCAACAAATACCGCTGACATGTAGTACAATGAAATTTGTTAAAAAAATTTGCTGCCGCTACTAAATTTTAGTAAGCTCTTTGTAAATTGGAATTTAAAATCTGTTTACTAAAATCAGCAAAAAAAATTTACTAAATAATAGTACAAAATTTCAAATTTATTTTTTTTTATCGAGCATTAAAATTTTTTTAAATTTTAGTGCTATTTTAAGTGGATGCCCTACTTTTAGACATGAGTCGATATATTCACTTCCGATACCTTTTTTTAATATATGTTACAGTAAGGCAATTTTCAGCTACTGAGTCATGTTATTATTTTATATACATATTTCGAAAAGGTTTGGAACACTGGTTTATAAAAGTCCAATGACAACCGATACTGCTTTTAGTTGAAACCGGTCCATGTTTAGATCAAGTCGTTATAAATTTAGCTCCCAAAATGAGTTATAGTGTGATAAAAACCCGTACACTCACCAAAAAAAGTCTGTAATGGCAACTGAAAAATTTGCTGTTATTACGGGAAATTCTGCTAATTTGAGCCCAGCGGTATTTTTTGCTAATCTTAGCAACACATGTCTGCTGACGTGTAGTACAATGAAATTAGTAGAAAAATTAGTAGCCGCTACTAAATTTTAGTAGACTTTTTGTAAAGTGAAATTTAAAATCTGTTTGCTAAAATCAGCAAAAAAAAATACTAAATATTATTAATATTAGTAAAAAGCTTTGAATTTATTTTTCTTATCGAGCATCAAAAATTTTGATTATATTTTTTAAAAAACGAATTAATCATTTTGTTTTAATTAGGTAATTTCTGTTTTGAAAAATATTTTGGTCAATTTTTTTTTTTTTTTACTTTTAAAGTTAAATTTTAATTGTTTTTAGGGCGGATTTTTAGAACTAAAAACTCTTTTTAGTGCTATTTTAAGTGGATGTCCTCTTTTTAGACATGAGTCGGTATCTTCACTTCCGATCCCTTTTTAAATATATGTATGTAACATTTTAAGGAAATTTAAGTTTTTAGGTGTAAGTTTTAATTAGAAATAACATTTCCTTCAATATCTACTTTTTTTAAATTAGTAAAATTTTTTGCTAATTATAGCAAATCGGTCTTCAAAAATTTGTAAAATGATTTCTGAAATTAGCAACAAAAATTTGTAAATATTCTGTAAAAATTCTGTAATTTGTAAAATGTAAATAGCAAAAAGATTTGCTAAATAATAATTTTTTACTAAAAATCAGTACAAAAATAGTAGAGTGCGATTGAAAACCGTTTACAAATTTTTCTACTAACTTTTTTTTCTGAGTGTAAGAATCTGTCTCATATTTTGGTAAATAATTACGAAGTATAAGAGTATTAATGGTCCATCTTTGTACCCAGTTGTCGTATCCCAGGTGAAAATGTTCATATATCATCATATATGGCTTCATATATGATCGTATATATTTTCATATATGAGCATATATGAACATATATGTCATGTATAGAAGCATATATGGGCCAATACATTTAAAGATGAAGTTCATATATGGTAATATATGAATCCATATATGGCAATATATGGTAATAAGGTGCGTTTCAGGGTTATAAGGTCAGTAAATTATTTTTAATATTTTCTAAACTAATCATATTATAATGTTATGATGTTTTAAAACTTTGTTGTACTCACTGTAAATAATAAAAACAACAGAAACTATTGTTTTGGGTAACGGTAAAACCGTTATCTCTTCAAAGACATATTGTTTCATGTTTATAAGGTCAGTGCTTTACTTTTGTTACGTAATTTGTTGATTTGTGCGAAAAAATGGATATTTACATGCAACAAATTTAAAGTAAAAAAACAACTTGGTATTGAAAATATGTAAAATCGGCCCAGCGGTTAAAATTTTTCATACCATAAAAAAATTTTTTTCAACACTAAATTTTTTTTCAATTCTAATATGGAAATACTTAGCAATTGTCGTCAACCACGTGAACAAAGCCTACTCTCTTTGCCTAGATACTTATATATTTAAAAAAGTTTTAAAAATCTTTCAATATGAGTGTTTTACCTTCAACTTAATTTACCTTTAATTTATTTCTCATCTTTTCAGCGGTGATGGCTCCGTACAACAAACCGAAGTTTGTCCACCTGCACAAAACCCGATTTGGAATGCTACGCTCACATTTGCTCACGTGAAAGCCGATAGCCTCATGGATCGTTATATAGATATACAACTGTGGGATTTGGTGCCCCATACTGAATCGATATTTTTGGGTGAATGTAATATAGAATTGCAACAGGCATTTCTTGATGATCGTGCCATCTGGTGTCGTCTGGAAGACACCAAAGGTTTACGGGGTATTAGTATGTCCAAATCACCCAGTGTATCACCGCGTGGATCTATAGCAGCGGGAGGTCCCGGAGGCGATGTTTCACGTTTACTAAGGCGTGACTATAATATGCATCGTTCCATTTCGGATGACGTGGATTCGATTGGTGAGTGTACGTCACTGTTGCATCCTGATCATGCATGGATCGCTGGGTCTCGGCGAGGCTCCTCACAATCGGAGACACTGGAAGTGGAAGTCTATCAGTTGGGTAAAGATTTTTCACGGTCTTTGCCTGGTTCTCGGCGATCATCATTTCAGGATGCTGATAAGAATCGAGAAGATGATATGGCTCCACCTCCTACCACGTATTTGGTGGGTCGACGACGATCTTCGGTGGCACGCAGAGATCCAGATGAAATACTCAAATCACTTAAGGCGGTGCGTGGTGAATTGGGACGTGCCATGAGTTTGGGTACAGAACAACCAATAAAACGTATGGGATCAAGACGTAAGTTTATTCTTTCTATTGCATTTCTCATTTAAGTTTTATCCAAAAAAAAAAAAAAACAAAGCTTAAAGCTTATATTTAAGAAAAAAAAAAGAAATTCTCCAGTGCATATGTTAGCATAATAAATTTCCCATATGTCTTGTTTTCCATCTCTTTATGTATCTTCTATCTATATATCTATCTTTTTCGCCCCGTTTATCTTTCTCAACTTCTATGCAACCATCTAAAAATGTACTACAATTATCTTTCTATCTTTCTTTTATTCTTTCTTTCTTTGTTTGTTTTGTACTTAAAATTAGCCACAATATTGGTGTCACACTATCAAAGCATTGATACACCACACACTTGGATTGCTAACAATCATTATTATTTACCACCACAATAACAAAATTATTCTTAAATTCAATAATTAAATAAATAAATAAAAATTTATTTAAATGCACGTTAATAAAGTAACCAAAAGTAAATAAAAAAAGTATTAATTAAAGATAAATCAAAATAACCACAACATCACCACGCATCCTTGCAAAAAGCACTTTGCTATGATTATAATAATTTTTTTGTTTTATTTTGCCATTTGCTACAAAAATAAAACTGAATGAATGCATTTATAATAAAAATAATCTGTAATACTAAATTAAAATGAACTACTTAATAAAACACTGGATTTATTATACAATTATTATGTTATAAATTAAAAATTTTATAAATTAAACTACACTTTAAACAATATTCACGGTAAGATTTATTTTTATATATTATTTTGTTCAGTTTGAGTTTAAATTGGAATTTTTTTAATGTTTTATGCTTGCTTTAGAAATTTATTAATTAAATGTGTTATGCTTAATTTGCTTAAGTTTTAAACAATTACATATGTAGAACAATACACAATATAAATATAATAATAGCACACACACACACAAACACACATTTTCCCTAAAACGTATGATGAATATTTAATGATATTTTATTATTAAACATACACCCAAGTGTCCACAGAATAGATATCATATCGACAGCTCAATTCCAAAACATGCTTTATACACTGAACAACATCTTTGTGAAAGATGTTGAAAATGTGAAACAAGTGTTTACATTGGCAACATCTTTCATCTTTCATGTGCCATTTATTCAGTTGTCAAAAAATATAAGAAAAGGACGCATATTTTTTGTTAAAAAATGGATTTAGAGAAAGCATTAATCATTGGAGTAGTTGTTGTTTTGCAAGAACAAACCCAAATTTTAATGCATTACATTGAAATATTAAAGGGCATTCTGGAAGAAGATAATGATGAAGAAAAATTTTTGGTAGACATAAGAATGAAATTCTTACATGTGCCGCTCATTTTCCTTTGTTAAATAATTTTTTTGGTTTATCTTCTGCAATGTCAGTTTGCTAGTGATGGCACAATAAAATCTATTTTTTTGTCATTATTTTTTTAGTGATGAAATAACGAAAGATGTAAGATGGAACAAAATGAGAAAGGATCATCTTTTTGTAGATGTAGAAAGATGTAGAATTTTTAGCCTGTATAATTCTTATAGGAAGATGTTAACATCTTTGCAAATTGATGAAAGATGAAAGACATAGCTCAGTGAAAAAAGGCTACAAGTCGAAAAAGGGACTTGCAGAAGAAGCTCTTAAAGCTTACGGGCGATATCTCGAAATCTATATGAGGTAGAACTTTGAATCTTTCACTGTTGTTATTAAAAATTAAATACAATTCGCGACTTTGAATTTTGAAAATTTTAAGTCTCTCATATTTAAAATCAAGTAAAAAAGGCTTAAGTTCGACTGTGCCGAATCTTTGAATACCCTCCACCAACATCTTAAAAAATGTAGGGAACATTTGGTGGAAAAAATTTTGAGGTGAAAAAAAATTTTAGTGGTGAAAAAAATGTTTGAAGTGAAAAATATTTAAGGTAAGTACAAAATATTATTCACTTCTAAGCGACTGGTGAAAAAATATATTTTGTAGCTGTCGCTACTATGAAATTGTACTAAAATACCCCAATTTGTATGGAAAATTTAGAGGTACCCTCACATTTTTACTCATAACTTTTTAACCACTGGACCGATTTTGCTCATTTTCAATATCAAACTGGTCGGGAGGATGTCGAATAACCTGGGTAAATATTAGTACCCCAGCTTGCGTCTTGGCGCCGTGATCGCATAAGGATCACGAATATATACATGTACCTTATGGGGTCTTAAACCTATATTTCGACATGTTACAAACGGAATGACAAACTAATATATACCCTTACCATATATGGTGGAGGGTATAATGACTTAGCATTCTTTAGCACGCACAAAAATTGATCAAGCCGTCGTACACGACTTAGCATCTTTTTGATGTTTCTTTAATATTTTCGTTGGTCATCCAAGTGTACATAGCATTATTTGGTTGGTTTGGAAAAATTCTGAAGTATTAAATTTAATCTGCCTACATAGACGACGTACATTTTTAATTATTAAAAACCAACCAATTATTGATAACGAGTTTAATGAGTTTAATTGATTTAAAAATAAAAGAATATCAATCCAGTCAAATTATAACTAAAAGTATTTAAATAACATTCATAAACAAACATTTATTAATAAAAGTAAAACAGAAATAAAGACATAAGTATGACTTTAATAATTGTTTATCTATAAAGCAAAAAGTTATATAATGGTTCAATTAATGTGTCAATAAAAATAACAAAAGTAAGCAAACGCGATTTCAAGTATCATTATCAGACATGGCCACATATTTTGTTCACATAGATATATGACATCTTTTCGTTTTTCTTCAGTAATAGGAAATGAAGACGTATGTATATGCTCTCTGTAGTTATTTCTTGAGCAATAAATTTTCCTTTCCTCGCTTTCTATTTTCGTAATGTGTTGTAATTTCTTTAATGTCTTCGTTGAATTCATATTTATAAAATACTTTATAATTTTATTCATTAATTATATTAAAATTTAATGTTACTATGGAATAGTAAATACTAATTTATAAATGTAAGAGAAGATGAAAAAAATTGTGAGGATCAGCACTAGAGGGAGGGCATATTTTCGACCTGAGCGACCACATCATCGTCAGCCTCCTTATGAACAACCATCCACAACAACTAATGATTTGAACAGGCTTGTTTATATTAAACACTTTAAGGATAAGGAAGAATTAATAAGACTATTAAATGGTGAGGGTTACTGGCAAGGTGTTGTAAAACTTTGATTCTTGACTATTAAAGAAACTTTAAACAATGAAAATATTGATACTTAGATTTATATGAAGTTAAACTCTCTTTGCCGGCTAACGACATATTCACAGCCGTACATTCTTTTAAGTTTTATAATGTAATTTAAAAAAATACAAAATATTACTTACGAGTTATAAAGAATTCTTAATACTACTACTATTACTATTGATCTAGCAATGCCCCGTCTGTCTGATCGTCTAACCGCCTGTTGGTTGAAATGACGATCAGACCACGAATACGCAGGCAGAGTTGCTCAATTTATATCGATAAATCGACAAAATTCCGAGCACTTTGTCAAAATGTGAAGGTATCTCTAAATTTTTCGTACAAAATTGTGTATTTTAGTACAATTTAACAGAGGCGTCTGGTGAAAAAAAAAATATTGTTATAAAATTTTTTTAAAGGTGAATAATTTTTTATATTCACCACAAATTTTTTTTCACCTCAAAAAATTTTTTTTACCTTAAAATTTTTTTTTTACCAAAAAATGTTTTTCCCACATCAAAATTTTTTTCACCACAAAAATTTTTTTTCGAGTTAAAATTTTTTTTTTTGCACCTCGTCAATTATTTTGTTTTTATTTTATCTGTAACAAAAATAGTACACAAAAAATTATGTAAAGCCAAATTTAATGATTTTACTAGTTGTATATTATTTTTAATTTTCGTGCAATAGTATTTTTTGTGATACTATTAAAGCTTTAAAAGTACTATAGTACTCCTTAGACCCATTTGGTACTATTCACAAATATTAAAATTTTTTATAATTTTTTTATTTGTGACAAATTTTCTGTATGTAATTTCCTATAAATGTTGTTTTGTTAGAAGGTTAGTTTTTCAAGGATGATTTAATTGGTGCGATAGCACCAATTTGTGCTATAACTACACTCAGAAAAAAAAGTTAGTAGAAAAATTTGTAAACGGTTTTCAATCCCACTTTACTATTTTTGTACTGATTTTTAGTAAAAAAAATATTATTTAGCAAATCTTTTTGCTATTTACATTTTACAAATTACAGAATTTTTACAGAATATCTACAAATTTTCATTGCTAATTTCAGAAATCATTTTACAAATTTTTGAAAACCCATTTGCTAAAATTAGCAAAAAAAAATACTAATTAAAAAAAAGTCGATATTGAAGGAAATGTTATTTCTAATAATTTAAACTTATAAATACAAACTTAAATTGCCCTAAAATATAACATAGGATTAAAAAAGGGATCGGAAGTGAAGATACCGACTCATGTCTAAAAAGAGGACATCCACTCAAAATAGCACTAAAAAGGGTTTTTTAGTTCTAAAAATCAGCCCTAAAAACAATTAAATTTAACCTTAAAAGTAAAAAAAAAATTGACTAAAATATTTTACAAAACAGAAATTACCAAATTAAAACAAAATGAGAAATTCGTTTATCTTTTAACAATTTTTAAGATTTTTAAGCCTTTGATTTTTTTTTTCATTTTGTATGAAACATCTTTTAAAAAATATAATCAAAATTTTTAATGCTCGGTAAAAAAAATAAATCTAAAACTTTGTACTAATATTAATAGTATTTAGTAATTTTTTTGCTGATTTTAGCAAACAGATTTTAAATTCCACTTTACAAAAAGTCTACTAAAATTTAGTAGCGGCTACTAATTTGTCTACTAATTTCATTGTACTACACGTCAGCAGACATGTGTTGCTAAGATTAGCAAAAAATACCGCTGGGCTCAAATTAGCAGAATTTCCCGAAATAACAGCAACATTTTCAGTTGCCATTACAGACTTTTTTTGGTGAGTGTAAAACTTCGAAAATAATTTGGTGTCTTAAAATTAACTATTTAAAGGTATATCGATTCTTATACCATATTAAAGGACCAGCTTTAATTGGCTTAAATGACTAAGTATGACAAGGTATGAAATGAAAGTTTAAATTTTTTTGCTAGATCTATCAAAACAACAGAGCAGTATTTTGTAAGATGACAAAGCAAATTGTGATAATATTTACTTGTTGTTTTTGTTTTTTCTTTAATATTTGGGAATTTGAATAACGCTTTCAGACGATAACAAACAATTCTCATTGAGTTTGTAATTTAATCTAACAAATATCTCTAGAAATTCTAAAAACGTCGTCTCCTGATGATTTCCTTTGGCAATAATGAAATCCGGATAGAGACCAGCCTACAATAAAATATTTTTACAATTTGTTATAAGTTTTACATTAATAAAAATAAGTATTTCTAAAATTTCGCTTCATACCAAAACAAAACGTGAGTCACTTAAGCCAATTGTTGTTGGGCCTTAAGGTTTTTAATTTCAATTGCCTGGTAGATATTAGAATATTTAAGAAATATGTGGGTTTAAAAACAGCTTTCATAGGGAAACCTACTCTGTAATCGTTTAGAGAATTCCTTGCTTATCGATGTCAGTAATGAACTTTAGCTTAGTATTATATTATCATTATTAGAAGAACTGCAGTTGGGATATAAAGGGTGGTTGAATTTAAAGGGCCGATGTTGATTTTGAATAAAATACGGATTATTTAATTTGTTGCGCAAAAGAGCGATTGTTTCGTTAGCTGTGTGGCAACTGACACCGTCCTGTTGAAACTACATATCGTGCACAGCCATATCCTCAATTTCTGGCTTCAAGACTTCCGTTATGATCTCGCGATAGTGAACACCGACGGCAAGTCGATGTTGACGGCTATTCTGCCATACTATCGCCAACAACAGCAATGTTTTCTGCAGAACGAACTTGGCGAGCATGCACAGGTGTTTTCTCAATTCCTACAGATCCGATTTGCAGAAATATGTGCACAATTATCCCGATTGTGGACACATTTGGTCGATTATGCTGACAAAAAAAATCACAAAGTGCATTTTGTTTTGAACGCCCATTTTCATAATAAGCCTGAATAACTTTAACGCGTTGCTCGATTGTGTATCTTTCCATGGTTCAAATTGAGTTAGTCTGAAATTGAGAAATGTCAAATGAAATGCAGAAATAAACTTGACGTTTAGGTGTGGTCCACATTCAACATCGGCCCTTAAAATTTAACCACCCTTTATATGAGGGCCAGCAGGTATCGAATGAATGTAAAGGCGCTGCAGGCAAACATTTTTTCGAAAAAATTGCGCAATTTTTTTGTAAAAAATTTTTAATTTTATTCGAAATTGCCTTAAAGGGGTTAAATAGATCGAGACGGAGCCACATATCACGGATCATGAAACAAAATTTATTTTTTCTAAAAAATTTTTAAAGTTTTAAAAGGGAGCCACAAACCATATATCACGAAAAAAAACAGTTTCTGATGAAAAAGCGGCGCAGGGAAACATTTTTTCGAAATTTTTAATTTTTGGAGAAATTGTTCCAAAGGGGTCTTAAATAGATGTAGAGGCCACATACCATGGACCGTGAAACAAAAAGCATATTTTAGATCCTGAGGAAATTTCCTTTCATTTGAGTACCCCCACTTATATGTTACTATGCGTACCAGTTTTTGGGCCACAGGGCCCCCAAAAAAACTGACTCCAAGACTATGTGCCAATTTTTATGAAATAAATTTTAGTTAAGTAAAAAATTTCAAACAAAATTTCCTACTTAAGTAAAATTTTATAAAAAAAATTCTTACTAAGTGGTGACTATAATACTGGCTCGCCTTATAATATCGGCCTTAATACTTAAAGTGTTCATCTTAAGTAAGTAGTTCTAGTATATTTGTATACCCTATACATTTGTGGTGAAAGTAACATATGTATATCAGTTTATGATTCCGTTTGTAACAAATCGAAATATAGGTCTAGACCGTACAAATATAACAGATATGTTCATACTCCTTATGTAATTCTAAGCTGATCTAGCCATGTCCGTCGAAATGTCAATCACGCTATAAAATCATAAGCAGAATTTTTTAATTTTTTCTTAGATTGTTTGTTATTTTCCCGAGCAGTTTTGCATTGAAAATAAGCAATACCGGTTTAGCGGTAAAAAAAGAGTTATAAATGAAAATAAATTTTATTCACCTCTAGATGCCCTCAGTATAAATTTCCCATACAAATTGGTGTTTTGAGTACAATTTCATGTTAATGTCTGGTGAATATAACATTTTGACAATTTTTTTTTTTCACCAGGCGTGTAGAGGTGAATGAAATTTATATTCAGCTTAAAAATTATTCTTCACCTCAAATATTTTTTTCACCACAAATATTTTTGTTGGCCCCGATTTTCATTTTTTTTATTTTATCTAAACATTATGTTAACACTGTGGAGGGTACAAAAATAATTCTGTAAACTAGAATTCAATATTTTTACTTGATTGTTGTCGCTCATATTCTATCTAAAGTATTGATTTTTTCTAAAAAATTTACACACACTTACATATGCAAATGCTAAATTATGTTGATGCTGATGAACATGGAAAAAAATACTTATACTCAAATTTAATCTTAAACAAATTCACTTAAAAAAAATCATAATCAGCATTTTTTACACTATCTTATAAAAAAAAAAAAGTTGAGTAAACAGAAAAGTGGTACTAAAATAAAACCACAACAACCCCAACAAAACTCAACATACAATCAATGTCTTCATCTTTAGCGTCAAGTTTAATATGCTATACAACAAGTTTTATGTCAATAGTTCATGCTTGAAATTAACTTTTTTCCCGGCATCTTGATTTATTGGTGTTTTTTTTTTTTTTTTTTTTTGCTGAAAACTTTGTTTTAACTCTTTTCGTGTGCTTATCGGAAGAGATACAAAAAAAATATGGAAAATTTCATTTGGTTTAAGACCTTGAGAGCTAAGTAGTTACACGCATAACCAACCAAAATATAAACAAAAAGGAAAGGAAAGCATGAAACTGTTAAATATAATTTGATCCTGAATTTATAAATATGTATATTAAGGTCGGCTAACTTATCTAAAAGTATGTTCAATTTAACACTAACCACAGTTGTCTTAAAGTAAATTTTACTCAATTATTTTAGCTATCTTAACCGAGTGTAAAATATGCATTAAAATAATTTTGGATAGATTAAAATTAAGCTAACTTTAAGATAGATTAGCCGACCTAAAAGAACTAAAACAAATAAAACCAAAAAAAAAAAACATAAAGTTTGAAAACCCCTATTTCTTTTTCACAAATTACACCAAATGAATAAAAGGTGAAATATAAAGTTATGATTATAAAATGGAAAACTTTGAAACTTTTCCATAGAGTATGTGTCGTTATTCCAAATAATATGTTAATTTCATAGATAAATCCATACATAAATTCTAAAGTAATGGCAAATTAACATATTTTAATCAATCAATATTCTCTAAATTAACACCAAAACTCTAAATTGATAAATTTTCTTATTGAGCTCTACTTTTCCCTTATCAAGTTTGATTACAAATTTTGTTCCCTTCTTTTTAAAAGTATTTATCTATTTTAGGCCCAAATAAAAAAGGGCCAGAACTGAAAAAAACACCCAAATCTGTGGTACCTAAATTATAACACCATTCCACGGTGGTGCCAAAGATTTACAAATCTTTGGGAAAGCTCTCAGATCAATAAATTCCTATTTAAAACTTTTTTTTAAACCTGCACAGTATTTTTAATACAAATAAAATTAAAAAAAATTAAATCGAAAAAATATTATCTAAGTGAAAACAAATTCTATTGGTGAAAAAAAATGTTTGAGGTGAAAAAATTTTATGAGGTAAAAAAAAATTTTTGAAGTGAAAAAAATTTTTGAGGTAAATATATAATATATTTACCACCTCCAGGCATATAGTAAAAAATATAAAAAAAAAATTTTTTGAAGTGAAAAAAATTTTAAACAAATAAAATTAAAAAAAATTAAATCGACAAAATATCATCTAAGTGAAAACAAATTCTTGTGGTGAAAAAAAATGTTTGAAGTGAAAAAATTTTCTGAGGTAAAAAAAATTTTTTGAAGTGAAAAAATTTTTGAGGTGAATATAAAATATTATCCATATAGTGAAAAATATGAAAAATATTTTACAAGCAAATGGTATGAAATTGTACTAAAATACACAAATTTGTATGGAAAACTTTGCGATACAAGGTCAATAAGTCTTTACAAAAACATAGAAAAACACATTTTTTTGGTTTGGTTCCCTTTTTATTTTTCAATTAAGTCTCCTTTTAGCTCGATACACTTTAAGCAGCGATTCCTCAAAATTGGCTTATGTTGCAGAAATGATCTCCACATACGACTCGAATCTTTTTTCTCCGAGCCATTTCTTAAAATTTGGAAATAGAAAAAAGTCGCTGGGAGCCAAATCTGGAAAATAAGGCGGATTGGCAACAATTCGAACCTTAACTCGAATATATTTGCCATCGAAACTGCAAGAATGCGCACATTATTTCGATGGATGACCATTTTTTTTGCCTAAATGGGTGCGTTTTTTTTATTTTTTCTTCCCTAGAATTGAAGAAATGAATGTGGAGGGCATGTGGTTCCAACAAGACGGCGCCACATGTCATACAGCCAGAGAAACAATTCAATTGCTGCATCAGTCATTTCCCGGTCGTGTTATTTCACGTTTTGGAGATCAGAATTGGCCGCCTAGATCGTGCGATTTAACACCATTAGATTTTTTTCTTTGGGGTTTTTTGAAGTCGATGGTTTACGCGAATAAGCCGACGACGACTCAAGCCTTAAAAGAGGAAATTGGACGCGGCATTAATGAAATACCGCAGCATTCATGCAAAACGGTCATTGAAAATTTCATTAAAAGATCGCGTGCATGCCAGCAAAGCCGCGGCGGCCATCTGCACGATATATTGTTCCATACATAACCTCATTCTGTCTACTTTACGATATAATAAAGTTTCACGATTTTTTTTAAATATCTGTGTTTTATTTAAAATTTAAAAATTGCGTTCTTCTTGGGACACCCTTTATATTATAATGGCCCTCAGATCCAAAAAAAAAATCCCAGATCTCAAAGATCTCAAAACGTAAACCGGAACTCAGTAACAACACAGATATCCTACGACTTGTCGTCCGATCATGCTCCAGTGATTTTAAATTATTACGAACACAAAGTCGTACAAAATTTCCATATCAAAGTTGACTGGTTGAAGTATAGAAAATTTGTAAGCAGTCACCTATATGAGAATTCCTAAATAAACTTTCCCGAAGATATAGACGAATCTATTAATGAATTCAGCGACACAGTGATTGCTGCCTTAGATCACTCTAAGTGTAAAGTTAATCTTGTGTCCGTGTTTCTAGCGCAGAAGTTCAAAACCTACTTACTGGAAAGAGGAAACGTAGGAGAGAATGGCAACTCAACTGATCTCAGACATCAAAAAAAAAAAAAAAAGACTGTCTGCTGCTACAAAGAAACTCAAAAGAGCTCTTGCGTTGGAAGAGGAGCGTATAAATAATAATTATATTCAAGGTTTATCAAATACTAAGTACACCAATTTCTCAATTTGGAAGAAAGCTAAGAGTATAAAGCTACCAGTTGAGATGCCAAGTCCACTTCGTAAAGCAGACGACACCTGGGCGCTTAACAGCAAAGATAAGGCCCTACTATTTGCTGATCACTTATGCAACGTATTTTCTCCAAACTCTCCACTAAGAGATAGCGTATTACAGCAGCGAACAGATGACGCAATGACAGATGTAGATTTAATAACAATAAAGAGGATATCCAGGTAGTTATACAAGATAACCTCAAACCAAAAACAGCACCAGGGTACGACCTTATAACGCCAATTATGATTAAAATTTACCAAATATTGCAGTAGCAGCCTCAACTTGTATATTTAATGCAATCATAACTGCAGGTGTCTTTCCAAGTAGCTGGAAGATATCCAAAATTAAAATGATCCCAAAGCCAGGAAAAGAAATGACGGTACATTCCTCGTACCGACCAATTAGTTTGCTGCCATGCTTCTCAAAACTGTTTGAGAAGGTGTTCCAGAAAAAATTAATGCCCTATTTAATTGAGAAAAAAAGTCATCCCAGTCCACCAGTTTGGTTTTCGCGAACATCATGGAACATTTAAGCAAGTCAATCGCATAACTGGTGAGATAAGAATGGCATTTGAACACAAAAAATACTGCACAGCTTCCTTCTTAGATGTTGCACAAGCGTTCTACAAAGTTTGTAATGAAGGTTTGCTATACAAATTAAAGAATTTACTGCCCCCTAGCACATACAAATTGCTTAAATCATACCTCTTAAATGGCATGTTTAGAGTAAAGTATGATGACTACCTAACACTCGACTTTGAAATAAGGGCAGGTGTCCCTCAGGACAGTGTTCTAAAACCAATCTGGTCATATGGCATCGAATTATGGGGAAATGCAAGTAGAACCAGTGTTGATATTATACAAAAAGCTCAATCAAAAATTCTTAGGACCATGACTGGAGCGCCATGGTACGTCACAAATGTAAACATCCACAGAGACGTACAAGTGAAACTAGTCAAAGAAGAATTCGAGCAAGTTCGTGAGAGATACAAAACAAGACTGCAACAGCATCCAAGCCGCCTAGCAAGACAACTGTTAACAACACAATCAATGACAAGGCTTCGTAGAGCCGACCTACCCCCCCCCCCCCCCCCCCCCTGCTAATGAGTATATACTTTAAATTTTAGTTCTAAGATTTCAATACTTATTGTGAGGCCCTATGGGGCAGATTCAATAAAGAAGTTTATAAAAAAAAAAAAAACTATATTATAGTATGACTATAGTTGGCACAATCACAATCTCAAAAAGATATGATGCTCTTCGAATATGATTGCCTCAACCATGTTTTTTCTCGGCATGCGATTGTATGCAAATGTGGCACCCATCTTACCGAAGATTTCTTCATACCCAATTTTTCGCGCAAAATTCAAATCACTGAACCATGTGATGCGCCCGTGCTCTCGAGCACTAAAAACAATATCGTCATTTCCCAAGTAACTGCCTCAACTGGACGTCCATTTGTGCAGATGTGCCATGGACTTTGTCTAACTCGTCTTTGATATCTTAGGTGTTTTTCCTTTCAAGTAGAATCATTTGATAACGGCACGAAATTCATTTTTTTGCGAAATTGCTAAAGCTTTTAAGTTACTAATAGCCCTGTTTTGTTATTTTACATCGGTGGGTTTTAGTGCTATGGAAACACCATACAATAAAAATTTCGAATACCCAATCAAATATAAATATTCCTAATATCAAACAAAATCAAAATTTTTGATTTTTTTAATAGTTTACCCAATCGTAGACAATTCATTTTTAAGCATTAAAATTTCGGACCCAAACACTAGTTGACTTTTAACCAGACTATTGTAGGGTATTTTATAGGCGGAATGCTCGACTTTTACCTTTTTACTCATTTCTCTTTTTCTACGAACTTCATGCAAAAGTCCATTTTTTATAAAATATATAAGTAATTTAATATTTAATATCCTTTTCTTTAAGTGCGGCATGTAACAAAATAGAACCATTTGAATTTTAAATTAATTTGTTTCTACACTTATAAAAATTTAGGTGTATTATATTTTACTTACTTTTACCGTTGTAAGCAAACATGAAAAAAAAAAGAAAAAACAACAAATGATTACATCATTTGAAAATTTACCACAAGGTCACTGGATAATAAAGTTTCTTTATTTAAAATGTTCTTCTATTAATCAGTTCTTTCACGTGCTCGCATAAATATATTTATTATAATATAAATTGTTAAAATCATGTTGAAGGTTTCTTCTTAAGCATATTTTTCTTTGCGGACATATTAACAGGATTTGTTGTTTGATTGCGTATATTGAAAATTTTACTGCTGAGTAAAATTTTAAGAAGATTTTGGCGATATAAGCCGATTATACTTTTTACTGCGTTGTTCGTTTGTTATATTAACAACAATAAGAAAGGTACACATAAATGTGTTGACACAGCATTTTATTAAATAACGGACGAATGAAAATATTGAAAATGAAAATTAAATTTATAACTAATGCAAAAATTAAAGTATAAATTTTTTGGTAAAATTTTGAAAAGCGGTTCAAATTTTTTTTTCTCTTTTTATGATTAGGAAGGAAAATATAGACATATGTAAAAATGATAATATATGATAATATATGAAAATACATGATTTTATGAGCGCCCCGGTAGGCTACACTCAGAAAAAAAAGTTAGTAGAAAAATTTGTAAACGGTTTTCAATCCCACTTTACTATTTTTGTACTGATTTTTAGTAAAAAAATTATTATTTAGCAAATCTCTTTGCTATTTACATTTTACAAATTACAGAATTTTTACAGAATATCTACAAACTTTCGTTGCTAATTTTAGAAATCATTTTACAAATTTTTGAAAACTGATTTGCTAAAATTTGCAAAAAAAATTACTAATTTTAAAAAAGTCGATATTGAAGGAAATGTTATTTCTTATAATTTAAACTTATACATACAAACTTAAATTGCCCTAAAATGTTACATAGGATTAAAAAAGGGATCGGAAGTGAAGATACCGACTCATGTCTAAAAAGAGGACATCCACTTAAAAAAGCACTAAAAAGGTTTTTTAGTTCTAAAAATTAGCCCTAAAAACAATTAAATTTAACCTTAAAAGTAAAAAAAAATTGACTAAAATATTTTTCAAAACAGAAATTACCATATTAAAACAAAATGATAAATTCGTTTATGTTTTAACAATTTTTAACATTTTTAAGCCTTTGATTTTTTTTTTCATTTTGTATAAAACATCTTTTAAAAAATATCAAAATTTTTGATGCTCGATAAAAAAAATCTAAAACTTTGTACTAATATTTTTACTAATTTTTTTGCTGATTTTAGCAAACAGATTTTAAATTCCACTTTACAAAAAGTCTTCTAAAATTTAGTACCGGCTACTAATTTTTCTACTAATTTCATTGTACTATACGTCAGCAGACATGTGTTGCTAAGATTAGCAAAAAATACCGCTGGGCTCAAATCAGCAGAATTTCCCGTAATAACAGCAAAATTTTCAGTTGCCATTACAGACTTTTTTTGGTGAGTGTAGTTGGTAGCGTACTAGCTTATCAGTGCAGGAGTCGTGGGTTCAATTCCCACCAGAGGCTCTGGTCTGTTTTCGCTACAACGAGCCGAAGGCCTTTGTTGCTAGTGCTCGGTTAGGGTATTAACATATAATTTGTAATTATATGATTAATAAATAAAATAAATAAATAAATAACATAATTTTATATATGAGCTTGTCGTTCTATATATATAAGCATGAATTAAGATATATGGTTTATGGAAATATATATGAAATCAAACATGCGATAAATAAAACTACATTTGTCAACTGATATCTATGATTGAAATTAAATTTGTACATATATTAATAATATTTATGCACCTACACATATACAAATACAAAATGTTTATATATGTATTTAATTCATAAAATTGCTAATTGATAAATATTTATTCAACATTTTAATTGTTTTCATAAGCAAATGAATTTGCCATAAAATGTATTAATTTAATAACTCAATATCAGTTTACATTAAACAAAATTTATAATAATTTTATAAGAAATTATAAATAAAATGTATATCAGATTAGAGATAACAATACCACAAAGAATTAATTAATTTTAGGAAATTTCAAATTATATCATATATCAAACATTAAATGTAATAATATCAATTTCATACAGCAATTTAATATGTTTACTACAAATATTAACCAAATTTTCATATTTTTAACAAAGACTAATTATTTTGTGTTTCTCTGAAAATTATATCAAGGTCAGGTGCTAAGAAATACAGAACACTGTTAGATTTTTTCTCCTCAAGCCTGAGTTTTGATGTACACTTTGAAAAAAAAAAAAAACAAAAAGTTAATTAAAAATTTGTAAACGGTTTTCAATCCCAATTTACTATTTTTGTACCAATTTTTAGGAAAAAAAATTATTATTTAGTAAAATTTTTTGCTAGCTTCATTTTACAAATTACAGAATTTTTACAGAATATTTTAAAATTTTTGTTGCTAATTTCCGAAATCATTTGAAAACAGATTTGCTAAAATTAGAAAAAAATACTAATTTTACAATTCTTTTTTTTTTAATTAGTAAATATTATTGATATTGAAGGAAATTTTATTTTTCTTTGTCTTTAAATGTTATATAGATTGAAAAAGGAAATCGGAAGTGAAGATCCCAGCAAAACTTTGGTAATGGGTGCGATATTCTCATGCGTTACCTTGTAATGATAGCTCGTTACCTTTTTCATTATTTGCAAGCATAAAGTAATAAGTTACTCATTATTGATTACGTAATATATGATTTATAAATGTAAAGTAATAACACAGTTCAACACAAAAAAAAATTACGGGGTTCCGATGATTGATTCTTGTTAAGGAGACCAACAAAAATATACGTGTGTCGGCGTTTTGATAGTTTACATCGGAATTTCATTTTAGAGGCGGTCAAAGTTTCCCAGCTCTGGCCTGTTCTTGCAGCATATCGGTATATAAAACTATGTTTTCTTTACATCTAAGGTGCAGGGTATCTTCAGCAACTTTATAGATAATGGTATGACAATTTTTTTTGTAGAACATATTAACCCTCTAACTCCCCCTCATAACGGCATTTTTTGGCTTTATTCTAACAAATTGTAAAAAACACCCCGAAAAAGGGGAAGGGCGGGGATGAAATGTTCTAAAAAAATGTTGGCCATAAAATTCTACTATATATGTCAGAACACACCAAAAGCCAAAACTTAACACAAACACCAAAAACTAATCAAATTCAAGATTGTTCATCAGATTTCTAGTCAAATTTTACTTTTTCCATTCTCGTAACCATATAAGTAACCCCTTACATTATCACATCTAAGGTAATAGGAACATACATTACTTTGAGGCTCATCGCCTGTAAAATTCATCAATGAAGTAAGGTGTAAAGTAATTCATGGGCCCCTATGGCTATACATTACTTTTCCCATTATTTAATAATGTGTGATTTTGCTGGGATACTTTTCACAACCGACTCATGTCCAAAAATAGGACAACCACTTAAAATAGCAATAAAAAGTTCTAAAAATCATCCATTGAAACAATAAAAATTTAACCTTAAAATTCAAAAATTTTACTCCAAGAATTTGTTTCAATACAAAATAAAGAGAAATAAAACAAAATAATAAATTCATTTATATTTTTAATATTTTAATTTTTGTCTAAAATATTTTTAGAAAAAAAAAAAATAAAAGAAAAAATGTTGCTTGACAAAAAAAAATAAATTTGTGATTCTTTTTTCTTAAGGCAATTTCAATAGAAATTGACATCTTTAAAGTGTAACAAGTGTATTAAAAAATAATTCAGTTAATTTGTGCATTTTTAATAACTTTTTTTTAATTCAAATTTTTATATATTTTACAATTCATTGAGCTTACGAGGGCGAATCAATAAGCCGAGACTTTTCGAAATTCCCTCGTAGTTATATAAAATGCTACTAACTACTGTTAAATTTTGAGCAAGTTCCGTCATTTACTTTGCGTTTAACAGCAGGATTTTTCGAGGTTCATAAAATAGACATTTGTTGGATCAATAATTTCATCGTTGGAGCTAAATTTCTTTCCACCGAGCCATTTCTTTAGGTTTGGAAATAGGAAATAGTCACTGGGGGGCTAAATCCGGAGAATAAGGCAAATGAGGGGGCAATTCGCAGTCTACTTCATGGATTTTTGCCATGGAAATTAAGCTGTCACACGATTACGTTGGTGAGCAAACGCGGCAGCCATCTTGCGGAAAGCTTTCTCATACCCAAGTGATCGTTCAAAATTGAAACCAATGAGCCATGTGAGATGCCTATGTCTTCCACAATCTATCGCACATTCAATCTCCGATCGGCCAACACCATATCGTGAATTTTTTAAATTTTTTTTTTTTGGTGTAGAGACCTCAACTGTGGGGTCCAGAATCTTCGGCATCTTCCGTGATTGTAAGGGCACTTTTTACCTTTGAAATCGATGGTGCAGAGTCTCTATAGTATTTATCAAGCTTTTCCTTGGTTTGATTGTCGATTTTTTTCGCAAAAAATAATGTTTAATGAGCACTCGAAATTCACTATTTTCCATTTTAAAAAAAATCCACGAGGTTATATGTTTTGAACAGCTGATAAACGCAAAGTAAATGACGGAACTTGATCAGTAGTTTGACAGTAGTCTATTAACAGGTGGTAATTGATGGGAGCAGTGTTGAATTTCATATAACTACGAGGGAAGTTCGAAAAGTCACGGACTTATTGATTCGCCCTCGTATTTATTTAAATAAAATTTGTACATAATTTTAACAATATTTAGTTTTTGTTTAATTTTTTTGCTATTTCCCTTTCACTAATATTTAGTAAAATTTGTTGCTGATTTTAGCAGATCGATTTTAAATTGCAGTTAACAGCAATTTACTAAAATTTAGTAACGCTTACTAAATATTAATACTAATTTCATTGTACTAATATTAATAATATTTAGTACATTTTTTTGCTGATTTTAGCAAACCGATTTTAAATTCCTTTTTACAAAAATTTTACTAAACTTTAGTAGCGGCTACTAATTTTTTCTACTAATTTCATTGTACTACACGTCAGCAGGCTCAAATTAGAAAAATTTCCCGTAATAACAACAAAATTTTCAGTTGTCATTACAGACTTTTTTTTGTGATTGCATAGAATACGGCAACATCTGTACCAAATGTCAGGCCAGTTAGGAAATTTTAACATATGATTATTACTTGTGAACAAGGCAGCGACTTTCAAACATTAAAAATTTTTCGGTTGTGACAACAGAATTCCAATTGAGACATATATAATTTTACAACAGAATTTCGATTGCCTCAATAACAATTCGTAACCAAACCATTCGATTGGCAAATGATTGGTTGTAGTACAAATCTGTTTTACTGGTGCAGCAAATAATGCAAAATATATACTAAAAATATGCACTAAAAATAAAAAAATATATGCGCATAAATTCAAAAATAAACACAAAAAATTAACTTGAAATTTCTTGATTTTTGAAAATCACAAATGTAATTCAAAAAACGACTGTTTAACTCTCTGATTTTAATGAAATTTAGATATGCGATAGACAAGAAAAAAACCAAATTAGATTGATATTTCTCGGTTTTGTGGGCCACCTTGAAAATTTAAGGGGCAAAAGAGGAGTACGAAAATAGGGATTTTTTTTTGAATTTGTAGCTATTTAAGAAATCTTATACAAGAGTGGTATCGCTGATAAGAGCTTTTTAAGGAATTTTTACATGAATTGGTTTTTTTACACCTTCCTGCTGTTTTGAATTTGCTGTTGTAAAAATTTCAAACATTTTGGATTCTTTATATCCAAATTTAATAATAATGAGAGTGTTAAGGTTATCGTACTTTCCTTGTAAGTACACTCACCAAAAAAAGTCTGTAATGGCAACTGAAAATGTTGCTGTTATTATGGAAAATTTTGCTTATTTGAGCCCAGCGGTATTTTTTGCTAATCTTAGCAGCACATGTCTGCTGACATGTAGTACAATGAAATTCGAATGAAAGCTAGTAGCCGCTACTAAATTTTATTAAACTTTTTGTAAAGTGGAATTTAAAATCTGTTTGCTAAAATCAGCAAAAAAAAATACTAAATATTATTAATATTAGTACAAAATTTCAAATTTATTTTTTTTATCGAGCATCAAAATTTTTTATTATATTTATTTTTTTTCAAAAAATATTTTAGACATAATTAAAAACATAAACGAAAAATATTTTAGTGAATTTTTTTTACTTTTAGGTAAAATTTTGTTTGTTTTTAGGGGTGATTTTTGGAACTAAAAAAACTTTTTAGTGCTTTTTTAAGTGGATGTCCTATTTTCAGACATGAGTCGGTATATATAACAGTTTAAGGCAATTAAAGTTTGTGAGTGTAAGTTTTAATTACAAATAACATTTCCTTCAATATGCACTTTTTTTAAAATTAGTAAATTTTTTTTTGCTAATCGCTTTTCAAAAATTTGTAAAATGATTTCTTTAATTAGCATCAAAAATTTGGAAATACTCTGTAAAAACTCTGTAATTTGTAAATTGTAAATAGCAAAATGATTTGCTAAATAATAATTTATTTACTAAAAATCAGTACAAAAATAGTAAAGTGGAATTGAAAACCGTTTACAAATTTTTCTACTAACTATTTTTTCTGAGTGTAAATACATGATAATTGGATGCTTCTTCTTTTGCTACAGGATAAGGGCAAAAACCATTATCTGATTTTCTTTTGGTTTATCATTTGTTTAGAGTGAAAACTCATTTGATTTTTATCCGATTATGTTTCTTCACACGTATAAATTTTGTTTCTATTAATTGTGAAAAGTTGAATATGTATGTCCGACAAATGGCCGCGCCATCGTCGTTGATTGGCGCTCTTTTGATGAAATTTTGCATATCGAATGTTGTTCTTTAACTCCTCCAAGATTCGGAGCTTTTTTACGTACATGACGAACTTCAAATATTCTCAGAGGAAGAGGTACAGTCAAAACGGTAGTTCTAACTGGCACACGCTGTAAAGACATTCTTCACAATATGCATTCTGTCGCATGCAGTGGGAGAAGAGGGCCACGGTGACTTTAATAGAGTATAATTTTGGTTCATGAATTCTGCATAGAGTTTTTGTTCCCCAGAACCGAGAATTTTAATTATTGGCGTGGCCGCTGAGGCTGTTTAATCTTATCCATTTTAATAAAAAATCATCCTCTTCGTCATTGTCACAATTATCGCGCGTTTTTGAGGCGTATCTGGTCTACTTAACGAATGTTAAAACCAAACTGACATTTAATGGCATTTGAAAAAATGGCACGACTTGTCAATAGGGTGATACTTATTGCCCCATCTTGTAACGGCTATATCAAGATATATAAATTCTTCCTTTATATTATTTTTAACTTCTTGCGTTTTTTGAGCATTAGATTGGTTTTTTAAAGACGTTAACAATAAAAAATATTATTTATAAAAAAAAAAGTTGCAAGTCATTCTGTCAATTCTTTCTTTGTTTACAAGCCATTTGAAGTTGACGTGTCATTAATTTTTTTTAATATGGAAAAAATTTAATATCGTTCAGTTATTAGATTTTTTCTTTTGAAGGGTTTAAAAGCAAAGTAAATTTATGAACAATTGTTAGAAGTGTATAAGGAGTCCTCACCTTCAAAACGCACCGTTGAATTTTGGGCTGGTGAATTTAAACGTGGTCGTACCAGCCTTAAACACGTTCCACGCAAAGGACGACCAAAAACTGCAACCACGGCAGAAATCATTGAGCAGGTACATAATATGGTTAGTAAAGATCCAAGTTTGACTAAGCGTGAAATTGCTAATGCCATAGGCATCTCAGACGAACGAGTACTCCATATTTTACATGAAGAATTACGTATGAAAAAACTGTTTGGAATATTAGTGCCGCACACATTAACAATTCAACAAAAACTGGATCGAAAACAAATTTCTCAGCGTAATTTGAGGCTTGGATCTACCAACATGATCCTAAATTGAAACAAGAACGTTTACAGTGGACTGAAGCTGGTTGTTCAGCTCCAAAGCAGGTGAAGTCACAACGATCAGCAAAGAAGGTTACGGCATCAGTTTTTTGCGATGCAAAAGGAATTTTGTTGATTGATTATCTTCAGAAAGGTAAAACCATCAACTCTGAATATTATTGCAGCCTTTTGGATCAGCTGGATGAAAAAATTCTTGAGAAAAGACCTGGTTTAAAGAAGAAAAAAATCATTTTTCATCAAGACAATACACCTGCTCACAAAAGTGTTTTGACGATGTCTAAATTCAAAGAATTAAAGTACGAATTGCTTGAACATCCACCGTATTCACCAGATTTGGTTCCCAGTGACTACTATCTCTTCAGAAATCTCAAACAATTCCTTCGTGGAAAGCATTTTTCGTCGAATGAAGAGGCCATAGCAGCCGTAAACGGTTATTTTGCAGAGCTTCCGGAAAACCATTATAAGGATGGGATAAAATTATTGGAACAAGTGTATTGAGCTTCTAGGAGATTATATTGACTAAAAAAATATATTTCGTAACAAAAACAGTATTCTTTCATTTCGAGCGCAGGAACTTTTCAACCAACCTGTAATATTACTAACGAATAGTAAACACTAACTTTTTATTTAATGGAAAAAATTGTAAGGATCAGTGCTGGAGGGACCAGGTCCTGGAGCGACCAGTTCATCTTCAGCCTCCTTATGAAACACCCAGCCCACAAATAACTCATGGTTTTGAACAGGCTTTTAAAACACACACTCTAAGGAAAATGACTATGCGAAATTCCATTTTAAGTTAGTGAATGATTACCCGTACAAATGAGCTTTTTCCATCTATTTATAGAAATACCCTTTGGCAACCATCTTCGATTTTCGAAGCACAAATTGACAGGGTTTCCATTCCAAATGTTAATGTTTCCATTTCTGGGAACGAATTGGGAAAAAATATAACAAATATGCACTTTACGCAATTAAAGGGTGATTCAGGTAGAGACACAAATTTTGTTCAGCGATGAGGCCGATTTCTGGCTCGAAGACGAAGAGCAACTTGAAGAGATTCAAGAACTGCCACTTCATCCAGAAAAAACAACGGTTTGGTGTGGTTTGTGGGCCGGTGGAATCATCGGTTCATATTTCTTTAAAATTGATGCCGGTGCGAACGTACCCGTCAATGGCGACCGTTATCGTGCCATGATAACCGACTATTTGATGCCTGAAATTGAAGCTCGTTTCAACAAGACGGCACCACTTCCCACACATTGCATCAATCAATGGATTTATTGAGAGAACACTTCGGTGAGCACATAATTACAGGTTTTGGGCCGGTCGATTGGCCACCAATATCGTGTTATATCACACCGTTAAACTTTTTCCAGTGGGGATATGTAAAGTCTAAAGTTTTTGCGATTCAGGCCTTGGAGGAAAGCATCATGCGTGTCATTCGCCAGTTACCAGTCGAAATGCTCGAACGAGTCATCAAAAATTGGACTCAACGGATGGACGATCTGTGACGTAGCAACGGCCAACATTTGATAGACATAATCTTCAAAAAATAAATGCAAAAGAATGTTTTTTCAAATGATAATAAACATTCCCCATTAAATTTTAATTTTCTGTTTTTTTTTTTCTTTAAAAAAGTAGGGAACCTCGAAATGGATCACCCATTATAACAAAATATGCAAAAATATGCCACAACAAATCGCTGCCAATTTTTTGAAACTTCTTTGCTCAAAATTGTTTCTGCTCTTTTGACTACAAAACTTACATTTACATAAAAGTCACTGCCCTGCTAATTATTATATTTCTAAATAGAAATTAACACTTTGTTTATGCATTTCGTTTAAATACAAGTATTTCAATTTGCTTTTATTATTTAAATTGTTTATTGCATGATTAGTTATGTTACATATGTTGCATTGTTGCATAAAATGAAAATGACATATTAGCAAAAATAACAACAAAAATATGTTTTTAGAGATATTCAAAAAGTTTTAGATTCAAATTCTCAAATAATTCTTTGAATTTCATAAAAATATATTAAGAAATCTCCTTTTAATAGGTACAAGTCGAGTGGGTTTACCAAGTAATCCCAGCAGTCGCAAAGGTTCGATATTTGATTTGACACAGCAGCAACAGCAACATCATTTACCATCGGGTATAGGCAACAGTGCCACTAGTCCACCATCTGATGAAGAAGAAAAACGTTTTACACCCAAATGGAAGGGCAGTGGTAATAACTTACCACCACAGACCGCAAAGCAGGCATTATCTATGCTGAAACAAGCTTCATCAGCCACAAATGTCTCGCAAGGTGTACAGGAACGACAATATTATTTGGGTGGTGGTGCTGGTGGTGGTGGTGGTGCATTGGATAATCAAAAAAATATACGTAAAGGTAGTATGTTTAATTTAAAATCCATAGAAAATTCACAACGTAAGGGAAGTATATACGCAATGAATGTTACGGATACCAGCGATAGTCCAAAACGTAAAGCCAGCATTTACTCAATGAGTGTTACCGATACCAGCGATAGTCCACAACGTAAAGGCAGTATTTACACAATGAATGTTATCGATAACGGCGATAGTTCACAACGTAAGGCAAGTGTCTATTCTATGAATGTCACCGATACTAGTCTCAGTGGTGCTGGTGGTGCCAGACAACGTAAGGGCAGCATGTATGTGACAAGTGCCAGCGAAGGATACGATAGTCCGGAAACTTTACGTAAGAATAGTTTTATGAATTTGAATCCAACTGATAGCCCGTCCATGTTACGCAAACAGAGTATAATGGTTCCATCGACCATTAACACTAATGTTAAACATCAATCTTCACTGTCCGATTCCTCCAGTAATTTAGCAACATCGGTTTCATCTACTATTAGTGGCATCGCCACAAGTTATGGCCTACAATTGGGACCGGGACAAATACATCCCAAAGGTTATCGTTTAATAACCGAACGTCATGGTGAACTTAAAATGGGTTTTAATAAAATCAAAGCAACTGTTGAGGTTGAGGTAAATGTAATTTTTCTTTTTGTGGAATTTTTGTTATTTAACTTTTTTATTGATTATTATTTCACTATATATTTATTGGAATTTTCTTTTAATCCTAGATTATTTGTGCACGTAAAATTGTACCAGTTGATTGTGAAACACCACCAGATACTTATGTAAAATGTTATATTAAAGATGGTGACCGTTTGCGTCATAAGAAGAAAACACGTGTGGTAAGACATTCAGCTGAGCCATTTTATAAACAAACTATTAAATATCAGGTGGGTTTACCAATATATTGTTATCGTGTATAAATAATTTATTTTCAACAAGGGGGGGGGGGGCGGTTTTTAAATTCTAATTAATTCTGGAGAATAGTTGCAATACAATTTCATTAAAATGTTATTTTTTAAATTACAAAAAACCTTGAAAATGATTTTTCCTAGTTCAATCGGAATTTAAATTGTTTTCACATTTTTTTAATAATAAAATAAATATTTACAGCCGTATGCATAAACATTTTTTTGATTTTTATAACACACTTATAAATCAAATTAACATGCAAAACAACAACAAATTTTCTTTATAAGACTGTTATAAGAACCAACTAAATGTCTATGCATACGGCTGTTAATCTTTAACTGTTGTGGTGGTGGTGATAAATTTTACTCTCTCTTTAATTTTTATTAAGGCGGATCAATAAGTCCGCGCCTTTTCGAACTTTCCTCGTAGTTATATTAAATGCAACACTGCTGCCATCAAGAACCACCTGTTAATAGACTACTGTCAAATTTTGAGCAAGTTCCGTCATTAACTTTGCGTTTAACAGCTGTTTAAAACATACAACTCGTGGATTTTTTTAAAAATGGAAAAAAGTGAATTTTGAGTACTCATTAAACATTATTTTTTGCGAAAAAAAAGTCAATCAAACCAAGGAAAAGCTTGATAAATACTATGGGGACTCTGCACCATCGATTTCGATGGTAAAAAAGTGTTTAACTGACTTTCGTTGTCGTCGCACAAGTACAAATGACGCCGAACTTTCTGGACGCCCAGTTGAGATCTCTACACCCAAAATAATTGAAAAAATTCACGATATGGTGTTGGCCGATCGGAGATTGAATGCGCGATAGATTGTGGAAGACATAGGCCTCTCACATGGCTCAGTGGTTTCAATTTTAAACGATCACTTGGGTATGAGAAAACTGAAGTTTAAAAAGTCACGTACTTATTGATCCGCCCTCGTATGTAATTAATAAAAATAAAGATTTGTGAAATAAAAAGCCTGTTTTGTTGAAATGAATATAAAAAATATTGTTTTTTTTTTTTTTTTTGTTAATTAAAAATGGAGTAGTTTTTTTTTAAACTTATAATTTTAAAGACATAAAAAATTGTTTAGGGGTAAAATTTTTCACCTCGTCATTGACTATGTCCAAAAATTCATAGTTAAAAGTTAATGAAAAAACGATTTTTGAAACTTAATCGGGCATATTCTGAATTTCACTTTTAGATGAAATTTTTTTTCCTCAATTTCTTTTAGTTTCGTTAAAAATGTAAGTAAAATATGATTGTATGTACATTGGTCATTTAATACAGTAAAGTTGAAATCGAAACAAATAAAACTTTGGAATACAGTGAAATAGGTGTCATAAGTTTCAATTGCACGCGGATTTGAGTTCGCACTAATTACAGATCATACCAAAATACTTTTCAAAGGGTTGCAATAAATCGACAATTTTTGAAGCAATTAAAAAAAACTATTTTCAATGTTGAGTTTTTGGTCCGCTCGTATGGCTTCTTAATACTTTCTAAAAATGCAAAAAAACGGAGGAGGCAAAGAAGTTGAAGTATTTCAAAAAAAAAATTCACCAAAAATCAAAAAAAAAAATCTACTTTAAATTCTCAGCTCTTTTCAACGAATTCCTAGATTTAATTCGACAATTTTGACACTTAATGGTTGGACGTGATAAAAAGTAGAAGTTGAAAATAAGCAGTCTAATCTTTGATAGACAATTGAAAATAGTCAGTGATTAATAAATAAAATATTTAGTGAATAATAATAAAATAATTTCAACGCCAAATGGAAATTAAACATTAAACCAACAAAATCTTTAAAGGGTTTTGCAAAGTTGGTTCCAAAAAAAAATTGAATTGCCTCTAAAAATTGTCATATTTCTGACAATTTTTAAATTATTAGTGTATATTATTAAATTAGATGATCAAAATCTTATTGTGTCATACATCGAAATTTCTCTTACTAGAAATTTCATAGGAAATTCTTTGACAGCTGGAAAAATCTAGTGTAATAATAGCTGGAAATAACTAGAATACCTGACAACTCATATAAATACGGATACTTGGTGATGCAGCAAGTCAGTTTTAAATAAAACGCCGAAGTGTTAAGAACTAAAGTGTGGCTAACGTTTTGTCTATTTACGCCGTGTGAATAAAGTGTGCTATTAAAAAGTTTTTCTGTAATTTTAGAAACAGTTGTAAAAAAATAGTGCTATAAATAATTTCAAGCTGTGTTTGTTAATTGCAATATATGTAGAAAGAACTCAATTTATTTAAAAGGTAAATAAATCAACGATTTTATAAAGCGTAAAATCGTAACAATATTATTGCAGAAATTCGATACACTTATTATCATTTACCCGCGGAAACAGAAATCCCCATATGGCAGCGCTAAAGTTTAAATCAATTCAATTTGGCAAATCTTCAACACTAGCACGTTCGATAATAGCAGAGACCAAAACCTTCCACACAACTCTAAATAAGTCTGGACCAAAAATATTATGTTCTGGATAAGTGGACGCTATCACATAGCAAAGACCAGAACATTTCTGACATTTCTAGTAATTTTCACCCTGTCACATATAAAAATGAGCGCCCACAGATAAATCCTCAATTTGAGATATATCGCTGAAAATAAAATTGCCAATCCATTTAATTAATTGTTGTAAATTAAATTTTCACTATATAGTATTAATAAAGAATTGCTATTAAAATTTCAAAATATTAAAATGCTGCAATTAAACTTCAAGACCTTTTGATTATGGATTATTAGGAAGAAACTTTGAAGTTAACCCTTTAATGCACTTCGAGTAAAAATTATGCAATTGATAACATAATTTCGATGTTCTTTTATAAAGTCTTTAATTAAATGGCTCCAAATGTATTTATGCAGTGTATTTTAAGGTTTTAATAATTTTGGATCAGTTTGACCCCATGCGCATGTAGGGGTTAATTTCGATTTTTGTCCTTAAAGCATCAATATCAGACTCCGAAGAATAGGGAAGTAAAATTTCACTAAAATTTGTAAGATCTTACAAACAAATCGATATGACAATGATAATAAATCCTCAAAATGCAATTCTCAAATTTTCAATTTTTTTTAACAAAATTTTCAAAAAAAAAATACTTAAATGAAAACTTTTAAATAGCTTTACAAAACTTACCAATTTTGGCCATACCGTTATCCTGGAAAGACAAAAAGTAATATTTGAGTATTTATAGGTCTAAAATTAGGAAAAAAAAACTTATATGGGTTTAGAGAATAAAAACAAAAATATTGCTCTTGAATTTTAAAGTCAAATGTCTTTAAATCAATAATAATAAACCGGGATATTTTTCAACAGATTTTAACTTCATGTATATATTTTTATATGGAATGACAATTCATTAAATATTTTGTGTAATAAATGCATGCGTGATAATTTTTTTTTTTTTTGTGTAAAAAAAAAATTATTTAAAAAGTATTTTTCGCCTTGTAAACACTAATTAAATTTTTAATGAACGGCGCAATTTTTCTGTATCACATTGTCGCTAAATACATAAAGTATATATTATGAAGTATATATTATTTTTATGTAGAAAAGAATAAATTCCTCGAAAATCAAATTTTTATTTTATAGAACCCCTTAATGTACACACAAGAATATTCAGATCAATTAATTTGTTCATTTTTATACCCTTCACCGCAGGTGGAAGGGTATATATAAGTTTTTTATTCCGTTTGTAATTTCTACAATATTGATCTTAGACCCTATAAAGTATATATATTCTGGGTCCTTATGAAGAGCGAAGTTGATTTAACGATGTCCGTCTGTGTGTTGAAATGGGTTTTCCGAAGATCCCAGACATGATGAGGACTTGATTGTTATTTATTTCTGTTACATGTGATCCATTTCTGTTTGCTATTAAAAATCAGACAGATCGGTTAATAAATGGCTGAGATATTAGCAAAAAACCAGGACTACCTCTAATTTTTTCCGTAAAATCCCTTTGTTTAATATGCATAACAAACACATCCATTTGTTGAAATTCTTTTCTTTCATCTCCACCTTTTATACACAAACAACAAACACATACAAAGATTTGTCATTTAAATAAAAACCAAACAAATCTCTAATGAACGAAGACTTTTATATATGTACCTCTATTAACGATGATTTTGTGTGAGCTTCAATAGCTCAGTTGTCTAGACGCTATGTCACAAATACTTTTTTTCTCTAAGGCCGCGGGTTCGAATCCCGGTCAATTCACTTTTTTTGTACATTTTTTTTATTTTCTTAAGACTTTTTTTTTTGTTTTTTTTTTAACATTTAATAATTAATTTATATAAAATTTTATATTAATAATTAAATAATCCATAAATAGGCTAAAAACATCAAAATTTGTATAAAAACCCTCTGATACAAACAAAATACAAACGGTTTTATTTCTATTTTTTGCTCCGATTTAAAAGAATTTATAAACAAGTTTTTAAACCATTTTATTTCTCATATATTAAGAAAATTTATACATAATTTCCCTTTGAGTGCAACTATTTTAGGTCATAACTTATGATAATTTATAAAAAAAAATTTATTAACTATTTTCCTTCAAATTTTTAAAAAGCTAAAGAAATTAAAAATATTTTTAATAAAAAAGCGAAATAAAATCCCAAATGCAAATTAGCCAGCTTAATCACCTTTTATACACAAACAACAAACACTATTCTAGAGCTGTAATATGACCTATGGATACGTCTTATATAGCAAAAGATCGAAAATCTTTCGTATAACATATTTGCTGAAAAACTCGGAAATATCGGTTCAGATACAAAAAAAGTTATGCCCAAAACATAAATTTTTTTTAAATACCTATTTTCTGGAACCATAAATCTTCCCGAGTCCAAGTTTTATCCCCAAACTAAATGGTTAATTTCCTCTTAAAGGCGTCCGTATATAAATCTGTCCATTCCATATATGTCCATATATAAACTTCAGTTTTTCCCAACCATGGTGAAGGGTATATGAGATTCGGCATAGCCGAATTTAGCCGCTCTTACTTGTTTAATATTAACTCATAGTGAAAAAAAATTTCCCCGTGGCGATTTGTCCGGCATAATTTTCCACAATTAATTAAAACAAAACTTATAAGTACGAATAAACATAATCAGTTAAAATCCAAATGAGTTTTCACTTAAAACAAAAATGAGAAGCGAAAGATTTCACCTAAAGTCGCAAAAACATAAGCAATATGCATATCAACCCAGCAAAAAAAAAAAAAAATGATAGTCATTCTGTGACTATAACTTCTTTCATTGCATCCTAAACTTCAGTTGATATTCTTTTATGATTTTTTGGTATTATTCTTAGGCACTTCCAAAAGAATTCATGTGTTCATATTTCAAATGCAGTGATCTGGATATAAACCCGATGCATATCTTAAAAAAATCACTCTTCATTACTTCTAAAGCATAAGTTATAGTATATCGTATATTTTTTTTTGAACCTAAATCATTTATTCAAATTGAAAAAATTGTTCTAATTAAATTTTTTAATTTTTTTATTATATCATTTTTTACATTTTAGTTTAAAATCTCATGAGGTTTAGAATTTATGCAGTTTTTCAATTTTTAATAAAATTTTTGAAAAATCAAGTAAAACAGATATTTTTAACCTTTAATTGAAACTAGCTGGCCTGTCATTTGCATTTTATCAGCCTTAAATATTTATGACGACGCAATCTGTGCATTTTTGCATTGTGTATATTATTTAACACTACACTATTTCCAATTTTAATTTAGAATTTATCAAAATAATTTTAAAATTGTGTTAAAATTATTTCTTATGAAATAAATTTTCATCAAAGCTTAAATACTACAAAGTATATGAACATTTTCCACTCATGCATCAGAATATCTCTAATCATTGTATTATCATTGCTTCCTTAGAGTAAATTATGAGTAATTCTAGTAGCTACATTTGAATACTTCCTTCCTATAACACGCTAATGTAAAATTCATCGATGAAACCATCAGAAAAAAAGTGATGCCTTTGCCCTAGTACAGGGTGGCGCAAAAATAACCTTCCGATGTTTTTTGGCTGTAATTTAAAAAAAAAAAAATAAAAAACTTTGCTTCTTCTTGTGGATTATTTTTATTTG
This sequence comes from Eustalomyia histrio, assembly GCA_949748255.1. NCBI lineage: Eukaryota > Metazoa > Arthropoda > Insecta > Diptera > Anthomyiidae > Eustalomyia > Eustalomyia histrio. The sequence continues at coordinate 36,468,353 of OX456524.1, forward strand.
GTCTTTTAATTTTTTTTACATCAAGTCGAGAATATGATGTCATGTAAATGGCCGCCGCCACTGTTGATTGTCATTTGAGCCCGGATATTGTCTTTAAGAGCTGCAAGAGTCTGAGGCTTGTTGACATAAACCCGCGACTTCAAAAAGCCCCACAAAAAGAAGTCGGGAGCGGTCAAATCAGGCGATCTTGCTGGCCAGTGCAAATCGCCAAAACGGGAGATTAGGCGCCCGGGAAATGCATCCTTCAGCATATCGGTTGTGGCACGTGCAGTGTGTGGCGTTGCACCGTCCTGTTGGAACCACATGTTTTCCAATTCCAAAAAGAACTCGTTGATCATTGCTCTGTAGCGCTTACCATTCACAGTAACCGTTTGGCCCGCGACGTCTTCGAAGAAAACAGGTCCGATGACTCCTCCAGCGAAAACAGCACACCATACAGTGACTTTGAGCGGGTGTAATGGCTCTTCGTGGGTTACACGCGGATTTTCAGTGCCCCAGAAGCGTAAATTTTGCTTATTTACGTACCCGCTAAGATGGAAATGGGCCTCATGATTATTTTTGATGAAAAATCATCTTCATTATTGCTCAAATAAATAGTCACCAATATTCCGCGTTCTGGAGCAGTGTAGCGTAACATTGTTTATTAACGTGTATTTCGCATGTGTTAACTACACAAATGTCAAAACAGAACTGACATTAGGGGCCAATCGCAAAATTTATAGCATTTTCTGATAGGAGGATTACTTTTGCGCCACCTAGTAGTGATGCTTTTATTGCTTCTTTGGCAGCTTCATTTTTACTGGGAATCTTTACCTTTTGACAAGCAGATAAATTTATGCCGATTTGATTTTGAATTACGAAAATTTTCGACATGCCAAAAATTGGTATTTCTTCTATTCTTAATTTTACCCCAGAACTTCAAAGATGGTAAGGAAAAAATATATGATATCAACCTTGGTGGGAAGATTTCCTTAAAAGTATTAAAATGTGAAGTAGTTTTTTCCATATATTGAAAAAATTATTGTCGAAAAAATTGCAATTAAAGATTTGTTTAAAATAATATTTAGTATTAGCTCAATTATTAATTGATTAAATTAACTTTTTAATTAAATATTTAAACAAAACTGTTTAATTGTACTCGTATGAAATAAAAAAGTAACTAAAAGTTTAAAAAAATTTTAATTAATATTCTAAGGCCCGATAACACAAATACCCCGCTATATGATAAACTAAAACAGATGTATCAGTTAAAGTCCCGGTTAGTAACTACACATAGAGAAAAGATTGGTTGCTATTCGATTAAAACCGTTAACATTTATTTGTGAGGATTTAATTTTATTTAGAATAACCTAAAATTCATTAATAAAGCAAAAATGTTGTATTGGAAATTAAAAAAAAGGGAAAAGAAACCAAAAATCAATCCTATTATTCAATTATTGGTATTTCTAATTATCTTTAAAAATAAATTTCGTTTAGTATTTGTGTGCGGTGAAAGCAACCATTTATTTAGTGAAAATATTATAAATTTGGTACAATCTATCAAAATTATTAATTTGGTACAATCTAAAAAATGATTAAAAATTGTCGATATTCAAAAGTGGTAACTACAAGTACGGTTATTCTGATCAAATATATCTTAATTAGGGTTTCAGTAGAAGCAACCGAATTGTGGATTCTATTGATAATAGACGTCACTAATGATTGGTTTTGATAAAAAAAATGTTATACTAACATTTCTTTTCCTAAAAACTTGTTTAAATTCAAAATTAGCGATAAAAATGCATGTGTTTTTGGTGTGGTGGGTAGAGAGGTAGCTCAGTACTCCGAATTTCCTAGTTCAAATCCCGGAAAAGGCAAACATTAAAAAAAACACTCAAATGTTTAAATGGCAAATATATCAAAGAAAATTTAAATTAGTTGTGGTGCAGTAGGCAAGAGTGTGAACTATGAATCTGATTGCCCAGCTTCGATACCCGAAAAATTAAAAAAAAAAAATTTTAAATAAAATTTTGTGAAACCTTATAATATTTCTGTGGATTATAAGTATTAAATTGTACAACTAAAAATATAATTTAATATGAAGACAAATGTCGTATCCGCCAGAATTGGCGATTGGCAACAAATTGGGTTCACACAACTGATACCGTTTTCTGGGTGTAACTGAATATTGTGTGTAATTGAGCTTATTTATCTAATATTTTTAGTTAAATTGTATCGATAAACAGAAAACATAAGATTAAAAAATCACATGAATAGGGTACACATCGAAGATTCTCGTAAAATACCAAAAAAAAAATATCTCTTTAATTCCCTGAATTAAAAATGTTGTTAAATATCAAAGCAGCAATTAATTAATTTTGTAATTAATTCTATTAAAAAATTATCAATTTTAAAGCCACAACTGATATTTTTTTTAATAAAATCAATTTCAAAATTAATTTAATATGTCATTTTTATTTTAATTTAAGTTTTCTCAAATTATTTATAGATATTTATTGATATAATTAAAATTTCATTAATACAAAAAAATTTTATTTACGTTCTCAAATTCTATTAAACTTTTAATTGAACAAACAAATTGTTATATGGAAAACTAATTTTTTTTTTTTATTTCAAAATTATATAATTGTTTATAAATATATATTATTTATTTTCATCATTTCTCTCTTTGCCTTCCTAGAGCGCCGATGTCTTTGGCCGCAATATTGTTATTATGGTATGGCAACGTTGTGTGGGTTTTGAACATAATCAAGGTTTGGGTGGCACTGAAGTTAATTTAGATAAAATCAATATGGGTCAACACATTGGCGGTTGGTATCCACTATTTCCAATGCATTCATTTGGTGGATCCGATTCGGAAAATTCTCCTTGACCGATTACGCTCAAACAATATCAAAAACAATTTTCCATTGATCATTGTTACAGCAACAATAATGAAACAACTGCATTAGCAGCAGCGACAGCAACAATAAATACAGCTGCAACAGCAACAACAAAAACACCAATAGTTATTAAAGAAAATTTTAAAGAAAAAAATATGAATAATTATAATTGTACTAAGGGCATAAAAGATTTAATTAAATTTTTCAAAATGTTTTTTAATTGTAAACATTTGAATAGCTTTAATGATCATTTATTTTATGAAACATATGAGGAATGTGTTTAAATTTTCTTTAAAATTAGTGAATGAATTAAGAATGATGGATTTGTGATGTTAAAGGTATTTTATACTGTACTAATGAAAGTGTTATAGATTGTTTTTTATTATTATTATTAAAAAAAAATAGTTCCATTTTTTTTTTTTTTTTTGTAAATTACTTGTTTTTTATGATATATTCACAAGAGGGAATTTAAAAAAGAAATAATTAAATGCGAAGGAGAAAGAAACCATTTTGTAGCACCGCATCTTCTAGCTTTGTTGTTAATAATATTTTTTAATTTTCATTTTATATTTATAATAGACACAAAATTCTTGAGCTAAATTTAGTTGTAATGAAAATAGCATTTTGATGCGAATGATTAATTTTGCTTTATTCCATATTATTCATACGCAAGCTGACCAACATATTGGCTCAACAAAAAGTGAAATGTCTTCTATTTTTAGAAACTAAAAACAGTTGTAAATATACCCATGGACACAGAAAAATATTGAAAAGTGTATTTTGTTTGCGACAACTAATAATTTCGGTTAGCGCAACCAAATTCAAATGTATTTGCAAAATATTTTAGGTGTTGTAACTAAAATTCAGTTGTATTAACCGAATTTAGTGGTGGGAAGCAATATTTAGTTGTATCAACCGATTTTAGAAGTAATAAACAAATTTGAGACTTTTGAGACTGACAAAAGTTTTCTCTGTGTGAGATAATTTTTTACCAGCACTACAGAGAACGATTTCATCATTAAGTGGAATTTCAAAAACAGGGACATGGACATTTTTTCGATAGAACATTTTTCATTGGAAAATCTGAAACTTAAGAGACTAACACCACAACGATTTAGGTCGCCTTGTTTCAAATTTTTCCAACAGTAATCTCAGAATAAAAAAAGGAAAAATTTAACATAAAAAGTGCAATCGCTTTGCTCAGAACCCCAAAATTTAAGGAACGAATGAAATTAAAACAGTAAAATTGGAAAGCGAAATGAAATGGGAAATGAGTTTAATTGAAGCACTAAGCAATTGGAACGAAAGGGACTGAAACGGGGAATGGGTGGAATTGAAACACTAGGCAAGGGCAACGAAATGTTGTGGAACAAGAAATGAGTGGAATTGAAATACTTAACACGGGGATTGAAATAAAATGTTTCGATTCTGAATTTTTGTGATATTTATCAGTTGGAATCTATTTTCTTATTTTAGTAATTATTTGTTTAAATTAGGGCCTACGGTCAAGACCGGTGAGACTGGTTATCATACCCGGTCTTACGGTCTACCCGATCTAACGGTCTAGACCAGTCTACCCGTAAAAACTAGTCAGTGCGTACTTTTGTAAATATAGATCTTTAAAAAAATACTTATTATTTTTTTTCCAAAATTAAAGCAGTTTTGCCGTTTTAATTTTTTTTTTCAAAAGAGTTATTTTTTTCACAAAAAAAACCTTTACTTTAAAGAAAATACTTGCAAATATAAATACTTTTTACAAAACAGTACTTCCTGTAAAAAAAAAATTTTTTCACAAAAATAACGTGACATTTTCATGTAAATATATGGAAAACTTAGTACTTTCTGAAATCTTTTTTGTTTTTCCGAACATTTTTGTTCCACGACCAGCAAATATTTGTACAATTCTTGGTAGAATTGATGTCTACACTACACACTACTACCCGAAAAAGACAGTGACATTTTCATGTAAATATATGGAAAATGCAGTACCTTCTGAATTCTATTGTGTTTTTCGGAATATTTTTGTTCCACGACAATTATGTCTAGACTATTTCTGCAATTATGTCTAAACTATTTCCGTAAAATTTTAACTCATTTGGATCTTCGGTTTAAAAATGCCTGAAAAAGACCGTGACATTTTTAAACGAAAATTCAACTTCTGTTATTAGAGTTTTTTGTTGTATTAGAAAAACACAAGTCATATAAAAGCAATTTTGAAAAAGGTACTTTCAAACAAGTACTTTTTTAAAAAAATACTTTCTTTTAAAAATAGTACTTTTTTTAAAAAAATACTTTTTTGTATAAAAAGTACTTGTTTTTGAAAATAGTATTGTACTTATTTTATAAAAAGTACGATTTTATAAAAAAAAGTACTTTTTTTAAAAAAGTATTTTTTTTAATTATTTTTTTTTTAAGAAAAGCACTAAAAAATTATTTTTTTTTGGAAATGGCATTATATGTCTGTTTGGCTTTGACATTCGTGAAGTAGACACGTGCGAACGTAACGATATTACAATGAACGGCGACAGCTACTCGTATAAATCCGAGCTGAACAAATTTTTATTTCCGAAAGTTGACAATGCGTATTTTAACGGATGCGTATGTAATTTTTCGGTTTGGTGATTTGGCTTGGCCAGGCAGATCTTCCGATTTAACTGCCTCGGTCTTTTTCCTCTAGAGATATTTGAAGTGGTTGGTGGATACGAATAAGCCCGAGCCATAATTGACAGCGTAAAAACACAAAAGCTACACACAGCTATGCAAAATATAACAATAAAAAACCCCCAATTTGCATTAACGCCGACTTCGGCCATTTGTCGGACATAATTTTCTACAATTAATTGAAATAAAATTTATAAGTTCAAATAAACAAAAACAGTTAAAAGCGAAGTGAGTTTTAACTTTAAACAAAAGCTATAGTGAAAGAAAACCAGATGATAGTTTTTGCCCCACCCTGTATGTTTATGTTCCTACCATTATGGGTTAATACACTGATAATGTGCCTTTTGGAATTTTCGCCAGGAATGCGGTGGTTCAAAAACAAAAAATGCTACCCCTAAATGTCCTCCGTGTTCCCATAGTACACTCAGAAAAAAAAGTTGAAAAAAAATTTGTAAACTGTTTTCAATCCCACTTTACAATTTTTGTACTGATTTTTAGCAAAAAAAAAATTGTTATTTAGCAAATCCTTTTGGTATTTAGATTTTACAAATTACAGAATTATTACCGAATATTTAGAAATTTTTGTTGCTAATTTCAGAAATCTATTTACAAATTTTTGAAAACCGATTTGCTAAAATTAGCAAAAAAAAAATTTACTAATTTTAATAAAGTGGATATTGAAAAAAATGTTATTTCTAATTAAAACTTACACCTACAAACTTAAATTCCCTTAAAATGTTACATAGATTAAAAAATGGATCGGAAATGACTGAAAATAGGACATCCACTAAAAGTTTTTTTAGTTTTAAAATTTAGCCTTAAAAACATTTTTCAAAACAGACATTACCAAATTAAAACAAAATGATAAATTCGTTTATGTTTATGTTTTTACAATTTTTTAACCTTTAATTTTTTTTTTTAATTTTGTCTAAAATATTTTTGAAAAAAAATAAAAAAATTTGATGCTCGATAAAAAAATAAATTTGAAATTTTGTCCTAATATTAATAATATTTAGTAATTTTATTTGCTGATTTTAGCAAACCGATTTAAAATTTCACTTTACAAAAGTCTACTAAAATTTTGTTAAGATTAGCAAAAACTTCCGCTGGGTTCAAATTAGCAAAATTTCCCGTAATAACAGCAAAATTTTCAGTTGCCATTACAGAGTTTTTTTCGTGAGTGCACTTAACCCCACCGAAGTTAAATAATATAACAGGGTCATGAACTAAAATGCTTCAACAAATTTGGCAACTCTCCATCAGATGCCGGAAGAATTATCATCTCGCGTAATTACAGTGTTGCCATATCCACTTTCTTAAGAAAGCAACACATTAATTACACAGTGCAGCATTTTTAAGGTCATCGTGTGGTTCCTCCTTCATACCCGTTTTTTTTTTAAGTATATATCGAAACTAAAAAAAACCTGCAAAGGACTTGGCCAGATTACATCGAATTTTTTTTTTATGGACACCCTAAGTTTTTGTACCCAAACACGATTTTTTTAAAAAAGGAAAATTTTTATGGAATCCATATATCATAAACCGTTCGGAATTTTGTTTTTATGTCTTTGGCAAAGTTGTAGATCCAAACCAAAGCAAAAAAATTCTCATATGGACCGACCCAAAAAAATTGCATCCACTGCATCAAAATTGCAAAAAATTGGGAAAAAATGCTATTTTTTTATGATTTTTTCATGATTTTGTCCTGAAATGGCAACACATAAATTGGTTCCACTTTCGTACCCGGTTTTTTTTGAAGTGTATATCGAAACTAAAAAAAATCCGTAACGGACTTGGCAAAAAATTGTCTTTGTCGAAACGACAAACATTGGCTATGCAAAATAAGTGTGAGCAAAAAGATGTGCTTTCTAGGGTTAAGGAATGTTCGTATTAAGATGGCATGTACTAGAGAGTTGTTTATATTGTTGTTAGATATAATTTAGCTGAAGAAAGATTTCTTAAATTCCCAGTATTTAAGCCATTTCAGGACAAAATCATGAAAAAATCATAAAAAAATTGCATTTTTTTTCCAATTTTTTGCAATTTTGATGCAGTGGATGCAATTTTTTTGGGTCGGTCCATGTGAGAATTTGTTTGCTTTGGTTTGGATCTACAACTTTGCCAAAGACATAAAAACAAAATTCCGAACGGTTTATGATATATGGATTCCATAAAAATTTTCCTTTTTTAAAAAAATCATGTTTGGGTGCAAAAACTTAGGGTGTCCATAAAAAAAAATTTCGATGTAATCTGGCCAAGTCCGTTGCGGATTTTTTTTAGTTTCGATATACACTTCAAAAAAAAAACCGGGTACGAAAGAGGAACCAATTTATGTGTTGCACTGTGTTAGTAGAAAGAATTTCCTGAGTGTTGCGTCTATTGAGAAAAAATATGATTGTCTAAGTAATTAATACTATCATTTTAAGTGACAAAAGCAGAATTAGTTAATACAGTAATTTATATAAACAATTTCATAATAAAGCGAGCTCAAGATTTTGGACTTTTAAAATAATTTTGATTGAATATGTAAATTGTTAAAATTTTCATCAAATGAATTTGCAATTGAATACCGAAATATACAATTTTTAATTTAATAATGTAAAGGAAAAATGTGAAGGTATTAAGCTGTTTGAAAAGAAAGAAATAAATTTTAATTAAATGTTATTGAAAACCACATACATCAAATTATGTTATTAAATGAAACCAATAATTTTATGTACGTACATTTTCCCTTCAGCAACGTTACTGTTTATTTTGAAGAATTTTCTGTTATATTATATTTTCAAGATTTATCATACACTCAAAATAATAATTACATCAATAGAAATCACTGAAATTTCAGTTTGTTTAATCAAAAAGTTTACAGTTTCTTCATTTATTAAAATAAATTTATTTTATTAAACAAAAATTAAATATCAATAAGAAAAAAATATCATATTTTTACAATATGCTTTTGCGAATAAATTCACAAATAAAATAAACTGTAATTGCAATTAAAAAAAAAAAATTACACTACACCCACATTGCAGTAATTTTTAACTGATCAGTTTATTTTAAATGCAATTGCAATTAAAACTACTGACATAAGAAATGTGTACTCGATTGAAATATAAATTTTTCCATTATTTATTTAAATATCAAATCAAATTAACTAATTTATAAGTAAGAGTAAATTAAATTTGTTGTTTTTAGCTGTTTTTTAATTAATTTTTACTTTTTTTTTGTTGACTCATTTTATTCTATTTATTGACTTTTAAGGGTTAATTGAATGTGTAGACACAAACAAATGTAGTAATAAATTAACAACTAAATATATAATTATGTTTGCAAAAATATAAAAATATTATATAAATTATATTTATATATTTTTAAAATATTAAACTAAGATATTAAAGCATAAAATTATAATGATAGTAATATTAAATAAATTACAAAAAAAAACACTATAAAACATGTTGAAAAATTAACTTTATGAGACCTTTAAAATTAAAAAAAAAACTCACAAAAATTAGTTTCCAAATTTATCAAATAAAAATCTATTACAATTACTATTGACAATCTTTGCAGGAAAAAGAAAATCTGAAATATCATTAGATCCAAAAAGAACACAAACTAAACAATTTATAAATTTTAAAATTAAAAATATATATTTATTCCAAAAAAAAAAAAATCTAAATACTTAACAAATGTGTTTCAAATTTAACGAAACTACCTGCAAATGTTGTATTGTTTATAAGCAGCCCACATTATTGTTTAATTATTTATTATTTTTAAATCGCGCCCACAGAATTATGCTGGTAAAAATTAACTGCAAGTGCTATTACACTGCAATTTAACTTACAAAAATCATACCTTTTAATGGCAATTACAATTGTTTTTACTAATATTTGCTGTGAGTGAGTTTACTTAAAATGCTACGTGCTAAATTAACAACTATTTCTTATACTTGCAAATAAATTTACTTAAACTAAATGCAATAGAGTCAAAGTAGAATATTAAATCGAATCGAAATAATTTTATTCAATATTAAATTTTTTTTTTGTAGAAAAATGCCACATAATCTATTGAAACAGGACTTTGGAGAAATTTCATTTGCAGCAGAGATAGACAATTTGTAGATGAGATTAAAAACCTGCACAAAAATCGTTCGTTTCTTTAATCTTTTACTATTCATTGCTAGTAAAACAAAACATGAATGTTTTGCTTGAAGATTTAATGTTCATGAATAGAGTATAAGCAATGATTTGAATGAAGCGAAACTTTCTCGTGTAAGTTTAGTAACATATCTAAACAAGTTGTAACATACTGTCTATTTTCGTGTTTCGAAACAATTCTATACTTTCCATCACCTCGTTTCTGTATTTCTTGCATCGATAAAGTTTTCGCAAAAAACATGTAAAACGCAACCCTGTTCAGTTTTCCATAGGGTGAGTCACAGGCAATTAAATGTATATTGATCTAAATAAGAAAATAAGGTGCTGTATTCTTGTTATTTCCCTATCTACTAGGGCGGATCAATAAGTCCGTGACTTTTTGAATGAAACACAGGTTTTTTTTTTTTTTGCAAATAAAAATTATTTTTCAACATAATCTCCTTTCAGCTCAATACACTTAGAGCTAGTTTTTTGAATATGAGTTAAACTGGGTTTAATGGCTTATTAGTTAAACTGAAGACAGATAAGGTAATGCTGCCATATTTTATTCCAACAAAATTTTATTGCCAAACATATGGTAACATTGAAAATACTTAATTAAAAATTAAAACAAATATTTTTTCAAACAAAAGCACGTGTTCACAAATATAAATAAATTATTTGGACGAGTTCTAATTGACCTTAGGCGTTCTTGTTATGGTCTTATAAATGTTTGCATATGTTTCAGAATCGCTGAAATCTTCATCGTATGAGGAATAATCCATTTTTAATTTTTTTTTAATTTGTAAAAAGTTTTTAGTATTTACGAAACAGCTAATTTATTTAGAGACGCTTTTCATCAGCTGTGTTTTTTTGACATCTGTAACTTAGGTTTAACTGGCCAATTAAAACAAAATAAACTGGCTCTCAAAAACAGCATTCCAAGTTTAAACCAAGTTAATCCAATAAACAAAAAACTAGCTCTTAGTCCATTTCACCAATTTTTGTATCCCTTCCAAAAAAAATAGGATTTTTCGAGGTCCATAAAATAGGCTAAATCTCTTTCCACCGAGCCATTTCTTTAGGTTTGGGAATAGGAAATAGTCACTGGGGGGCTAAATCCGGAGAATAAGGCGAATGAGGGGGCAATTCGTAGTCTACTTCATGGATTTTTGCCATGAAAATTAAGCTGTCACACGATTACGTTGGTGGTCGATTGTGAGCAAACGCGGCAGCCATCTTGCGGAAAGCTTTCTCATACCCAAGTGATCGTTCAAAATTGAAACCACTGAGCCGTGTGAGATGCCTATGTCTTCCACAATCTATCGCACATTCAATCTCCTATCGGCCAATACCAATTGTTTTGGGTGTAGAGAACTTAACTGGGCGTCCAGAACGTTCCCCATCTTCTGTGCTTGTAGGGCCACAACGAAAGTCAGTAAACCACTTGAAATCGATGGTGCAGAGTCCCCATAGTATTTATCAAGCTTTTCCTTGGGTTGATTGACGGTTTTTTTGTGCAAAAAATAATGTTTAATGAGCACTCGAAATTCACTTTTTACCATTTAAAAAAAAATCCACGAGGTTGTGCGGGGATGTTGAGGAGCTAGAGATGGTGGAACATGTACTGTTGCCACTGTCCTAGGGTGCAGGGTCTCAGGCAGAAATGGCTAGGAGATAGGTTTCACGATGAATTGGGGTGCATCGCTGGATGTAATCCAGCCGATCTACTAGGGTTTGTCAGTGAAATAGGACGGCTGTTTCTGATGAGGGGACTGTAGGGGGAGTCTTGTCCTACGTAGTTTCTATATTTCATCGGACCTCTCAACTTTTTTTCTTCTTTACTTCTCTTTCTCTCTCTCTCTTCTTCCTCTATACTGAGGGGATTCACGGGTTGAAATGCGCCCCTTGGGCGCATAACCCTTTTTAACCTAACCTACAGAAACGGGGTGCAGGTATAGGTTCGTCTCATATTTTAATGAGAGCAGTATGTGACCATATATGTGTACAACTGATCATATACAGACTTGGCCATACAATTAAGTCATTCACTCATGCAATTCCTATCAAGAATAAATATTATTGAAACATAAACAATTCACGATTACTTAACCACATTTTTTCAACTTTTTTTTTTAATAATTTTTAACTCATTTGTGGACAAATAATTAAGTCATTTAAGAAATATAATTTTAATTAATTAAAATTAAACCCATTTTGATTAATGGCACATTGTATCTGGGATATCCTTTTTGACGTATTAATTCGGCACATCTCTTTGTCATTGTTTTGACAATTTCACAACACTGAACAGGAGTGATGTTATACCACATTTCTTACATAATCTTCCACAGATAATTTACAATTGCAGGTTTTCTTGCTGAAACAGCCCGTTTTATGATTCTCATATGTTCCTTGTTGGATTCATATATGGGTTTTGTACTGGCCACTCGAAAACCTTAATGTGATTCCTTTTCATCCAAGATTTGACGACTCGAGACTTATGCTTCAGGTCGTTAAGTTTGTTGGAATATCCATGCTAGTGGCAAATCGTCAGCACTATCACTAACCAGAATATTTTCTTGATTTCACTTGTCATTTTGTCGTCAATTTTCATTAACGAACCTACTCCTAAAGTGGTAAAACATCCAGATACCATCACCGATGACCCACCGTGCTTCACTAGTTTTTTTTTTTTTTGTATATTTGGGATTTAATTAAGCGTTTTGTGGAAAATTTACATGCTGTCTGACATCATTAAACTTAGATTAATCAATCCAGACAACCAATTTCAAAAAATGTTGGTCACAGTGGAGATATTCCTTTGCAAAGTCTAGACCCTGCTTAACATTTTTTTTTTTTTGACACATTCGTTTTTCGTCTTGCTATGCGACAATATAATTTATTTTTGACCAAACGCCTTCTTACAGTTCTTGATGATATTTTAACATTGTATTCTGACTCCATGCTGGACTTTATTTGTGTAGATGTAATAAAAGTATAATTTTTAGTCCTTCTGGTCATTAACCTTTCTGCTTAAAAATATGTTTTTCAGATTTTTTTTCTTAGAAAAATATTGATAGTCCTATATTTTTTAAAATTTTTGATTGCATTGATTATTCCACACAATAATGAAAATAATTTTTACCACATTAGCCTCCGAATCAAAATTAATATTCTATTATTTCTATTTTTGTCCGTTAGTTAAAAAAAAAATACTAAGGGTATTCATTTCAGATTTTTTTTTTTTTTTTTGGTTGGTCATTTTTTTAAATAAAAAAATATAAATATTTATACTGTCAAAAAAAAAAAGAAAACAAGCTGCCAATGATGTGACAATCATTAATATTTTTTACAAGATGCTGAATAGAAGTGTTAAAAGTGAATTGATTGATTATTTATTACCGCATTTTTAATGGAAATTGATAATATTTATGAATATATCGGTATATAAATTTCTCAAAAAAAAAAAAAAAAAATACAACATAAATTTTGAAATATTATTTTTTAGAAACTTTTACATCAGATGATGACTAAGCAACTGAAGAAATGACCGACAATTTGGTGGAAAAAAAATTGAACATTCTTTATGATTATTTTAGCATAGTGATGTTTTTGCGGCGTGCGGTTCGATGACAACTGATTTCGTCAAATGATGCGATGCAATAAAGATCAGTTCCACCATCTTGTCTCACTTATAAGTTCTAGTGAAGAAAGCAAGTGTTGATTTTAAACTTGCTGTAGTTCTATACAGATTCCGGGGATTCAGGAAATGGGGACACTATACAACATTTAACAAAATGAGTATTTCAGGCGTTTCTAGAACTTAAAAAAAGTTTTTTTTTGCACGATAAGACGAAAAAGTTCATATGGCACAGAATTTAAATTGTCCGAGACACCTAAACATAACCCTTTGGATAATTTTTTTGATAGAACTAATTTTAATTTTTTTTTTTTCTTAAAAAATTACGGTTAAATTAAACGAGAGAAAATCAAAAAATTTTTGTTTGTAATCATAGTTGTGTAATTCAGGGTTTTATAAAAAGAGATGTAATTTTTTGTACTTTGAACTACAAATTAACGATTTTCTTAAAAGTGGCAACATCATTTCGTTTGACGTGTTTAGTAAAAAATTACAACTTTTTATCCAGATTTTTTTACACTTGGTTATAGGTTGTTAAAAATAGAACTTTTCGTGGAAATTTTTATCCTTGTGTAACAAAAGTTGAATTTTTCTATTTTTCCATTTTTCCAACTACTAAAAAAACTGAAATGAATACCCTTACTAAAGGGTGTCCCAAGAAGAACGCAATTTTTAAATTTTAAATAAAACACAGATATTTAAAAAAAATCGTGAAACTTTATTATATCGTAAAGTAGACAGAATGAAGTTATGTATGGAACAATATATCGTGCAGATGGCCGCCGCGGCTTTGGTGGCATGCACGCGATCTTTTAATGAAATTTTCAATGACCGTTTTGCATGAATGCTGCGGTATTTTATTAATGTAGCGTCCAATTTCCTCTTTTAAGGCTTGAGTCGTCGTCGGCTTATTCGCGTAAACCATCGACTTCAAAAAACCCCAAAGAAAAAAATCTAATGGTGTTAAAGCGCACGATCTAGGCGGCCAATTCTGATCTCCAAAACGCGAAATAACACGACCGGGAAATGACTGATGCAGCAATTGAATTGTTTCTCTGGCTGTATGACATGTGGCGCCGTCTTGTTGGAACCACATGCCCTCCACATTCATTTCTTCAATTCTAGGCAAGAAAAATCTGGTTATCATTTCACGATACCGAACACCATTGACTGTTTGCGCTTGACCTGCCTCATTTTCATGAAAAAAAGGTCCAATGATTCCTCCAGCCCAAAAACCACACCACACAGTGACACGTTGAGAATGCATTTGCTTCTCGTGAATCACTCGAGGATTTTCCTCACCCCAAATGCAACAATTCTGCCTATTGCCGAAGCCATCAAGATGAAAATGGGCCTCGTCACTGAAGATGATTTTATTGGCAAAATCAGCATTTTCATGTTGTCTCTCCAATACCCAATTAACGAACTCCCTTCGCTGTCCATGGTCAGCTGGCTTCAGTTCCTGAGTCAATTGAACTTTGTATGCATGAAGATGCAAATCTTTCGTCAAAATTCGCTGCAAAGTGGATTTAGAGACACCAATTTGCTGAGCTCAGTGTCGAATTGAGGTGGATGGAGTTTGAGCGACATCATCACGTACAGCTGCGACATTTTCGGTCGATCGACCTGGTCGATGGCGCGTTGTTGTCTTTACATCACTAACAGCCCCTTTTTTTGCAAATTTATCCATTAATCTCTTTATAGTTGACTCCTTTGGAGCATTATTGTGACCCCAAATTGATCGCAATTTGCGAACTGTAGCCGCAAAACTTTCACCATTTTGGTAAAACAATTTCACAATGAGAATGCGTTGTTCATTCGTGTAGCGCTCCATTTTTACTAACCTCGTACCTTCTACTAGCAAACAATAACAATTGTTCAAATGTCAAACAATGACACTTCGAATGTTGCCAGATTTAAAAATTGCGTTCTTTTTGGGACTTAGAAGTAGCTGAAATTTGTAATACAGTTATTTTGTAATCATATATTTATTTGTCTGAGCTTAGTTACCTACTTAAACTTAAGTGACTTAATTATGTTGTCCACTAAGACTAAGACTGATTGCTACAATAACTTGAATATTTCGACATCAAGCGCTCAATTCTATTATTGCTTAAAATGCAAACTAACAAGTCTATATATTTGATATGTTTGGAATCAAGAAACCGCTATAAATGTACACAGAAAAAATGTTAGTGCAATGACTTAATTGTGTGACCACGACTGTATATTCATATATATTTCCATATATGATCAAATGTGGTATAATATATGACCATATGTGCACCGATCAAAAATTTAAGGGTATACATATGGCCGTATAAGTACATATATGTAAAATATATAAATCTTATATTAACATATATGATCCGAACATATATGGTCATATATGAGACCATATATGGCCATATATTGAACTATAAATGGACATATATGATCGTAACTACTTATCAACGATCATAATCGGGACCATATAAGACAACATATGTTCATACATGTTCTCATTTTCACTTGGGAAGAAGCAACAAACTCAGAAAATTTTGAAAAATAATAAAAAAATTGTCAAAAATTAAAAAAAATGGTAAGAATTAAAAAAAATCGGCAAAAAAAAAAGAATAAATCGCTTTAGTTAAAAAAACCTAAAAATTTAAAAAAAAATCGCTAGAATTCATCAATTTTGATTAAATTAAAAAATTTTCAAAATTTAAAATGTCACTTTACTTAAAAAAATTATCAAAAACAATAAAAATTAAAAAAAACACTCAAATTAAAAAAAAAATAAAATAATATTTATTTTATCATAAATATTTAAAAAAAAATGTTAAAATTATAAAAAAAATCGACAGATAATTTTTCAAATTTAAATTTTTAAATTTAACTTTTTTTTTTAATTTTTTCTTTAGGGATTTTAAACTGGAAAATTTAATGGTGTGGCTTTTAATTAGCAGATCAAATATCTACAAATATTTTTATATCTTCTCACAACTTGTTTAACCCTGTTTTGCAAGCGAATTTCCTTCAAAGTTCTAGTTTGTTTCCTCCTTCTATACAGTGGTAAAAAAAATCTTACATATTCTTAACAAACAAATGCACCCTTTTAAATAATTATAAATTACAATAACTAAAATGTAGACACAAAAAAAAATAACGTTTCAAATTTAAAATAAAAAAATAATAAAAAATCTATAAATGGCTGTTAGAGTTCCTTTTATGAACTTCTTAGTTAGCTAGTTTTTTACTTCTACTCCTTGAACAAAAAGAAAATTAAAAAAAAAAACTATGTCTTCTAACTAATAACGCACACCGCTTAAATAACAACTTAAGTAAAACTTAAAAAAAAAACTATATTTCACTTAATGAACAGCTGCAGATTAATCAAGACACAGTAAGTTTCACGGTTAAATAATTAAACCCTACACAAAAGTTAACTCAACAATTTAAAAAGGAAATATCAAAAAATTTCTCACAAAACAATAATAAATTTTTGTATCAGCTTTTCTGAGCTTAACTATTGGTTAAGAAACCCAGCGTTACTAAATATAAAATGTTTAATTATAACTTTGAACACACATGACGTCTGTTCGTTTAAGAGTTTTTATAAGAAATTTTAGAGAAAAAAACAAAAGCAGATATCGGAATAAATGCAAACATCCCAGCAAAACCACTCATTACCAAATAATGAGTAAAGTAATGTGTAGTTATAGGGGCTCATGGATTACTTAACACTTTACTTCACTGATGAATTTTACATGCGATGAGCCAAATGGTAGACCCATTACTTTAGATCCGATAAAGTAAGTGGTGGCTTATATGGTTACGAGAATGGGAAAAGTAATGTGTCTAAAAATAAATTCTCATAAAAAATAAATTTTTATTGAAAAAAAAATACCACAAATATTTTAAATGTTATCACGCAGAGAAAAAACATGGTTGCAATATGATCACTGCTACTATATTGTGCTTGCTGCTATCGGGTATGGTTGTCACAATCAAGTTATTGATTTTCTCACCATCAACATGGTCGCTACCATCATTATTATAGTAAATATTTTACTATTTTACCTTCTATTTTATAACATGATTGGCTGTAACGATACTGTGGTAATAAAAATTCTGATTATGAAAAATATATGATAATTATGCAGGCATAAAATGCTGGCAACATACATCAAATAAAACATGACCATAATATGATAACATTTTGTGTATACTTTATTATATATACTATATTATGATAAATTCAAGACCATAATATTTTTATTTAGAATCATAATATGGTAATTTTTAAATCATAATATAACTGTAGGAACCATATTATGGTAAAATTATGGTTATTTTATTATAATATGATAACATAATTATAGTACGACTATGGTTGGCACAATCATAAAGCCAAAAATATATGATGCTCTTCAAATATGATTGTCCCCCAACCTTCTTTTTTCTCCTCTCTGGGAGCTCTGATTGCCAGCCGAGAACTCTATCCACAAGCTATCGGCGCATACAATTTTTGATTGCTTTAAACGTAAATGAATTGTTGCGCTTCGTTTTTTTCGTTAGAGTTGTCAAAACACACATACATTACCCTTTTGCTTGCAAAAATACACAAAGTAATGTATCTAAAAATAGATTTTCAAAAATATTTAAATTATTACTTGATATTTATAAATCATGTAACTTATTACTTTATGCTTGCAAATAATGTCAAAGGTAACGAGCTATCATTACAAGGTAATGCATGAGTATAGCGCACCCATTATCAACGTTTTGCTGGGATTAGTTGGTACAACTCGAAAGTGTTCTGTTATTTAGTGAAAGTAAAAAAATAAAAATTCTAAATTAAAAATTTTTTGCAAAATATTTTTATAAAAATCTTATATATTAAGACCTTATATTCAATTTTTTCGAAAAATCACTTTTTGATGAAAAACTGTTCACTGATGTCAGCTGCTTCCTTGACAATAACTTTAGGGAGAAAATATTAATTCTAGTACTTTTTAAATATTTATTATTCCTCTTTAAACCACAAGATTTATTTTTGAATGCAATAACCTCTATCAACCATATTAAGGTTATCGACTTACTATAAATATTTTATTACTACATATTTTCAAGGAAGTGGTTTACTATAACTGTACTGAACATATCAAAGTAATTTAAATGCTTGGTGTGTGCCGTAAAGACGTTTCCCGGGTTCTTAAAGAAATAGCATTCAATAATTGGATTTTGTCAAGCAGATCAATGGATTTTGATGAATAGATTACCTTTACAAAAAATAACGAAAAATTCTTCCCTAATATGTGCTTAATAAAACTTTAAAATTGTCTGAAACTTAAAATATTGAGATTTGAAAACAGTGTTTTAAACTTTCGATTTACTTGTCATCAAATCACAAGATGAAAGGTACTTCTTATCAATAAATCTTGAGACTAATTGAATGCAATACAATACCAAACATTTTTTTTTTTTTGTCCAAAGTTCAATGTATGACCTTTTATGATCTTATATATTTCCACATGTCATCGGATCAGAAATTTTAAGGTATATGGTCATATATATTTCATGTACGTTTATATATGATCATATTTGAAATAAAACCTCACAATTCAGGTCTGAGGTTATATGGTAATATATGAGATCATGAACTCTGCGTGGAAGTATATAATTATGTATGCACGCAGAGAAAAAACATGGTTGCAATATGATCACTGCTACTATATTGTGATTGCTGCAATCGGGTATGGTTGTCACAACCAAGTTATTGGTTTTCTAACCATTAACATGGTCGATACCATAATTATTTAGTAAATATTTTACTATTTTATGATTGGCACCTTCTATTTTATATCATGATACTGTGTTAACAAAAACTCTGACTACAAAAAAAATATGATAATTATGAAACGATAAAATGCTGGCAATAAATAATTATACATCAAATAAAACATGACTTTAACATTTACATTCATAATATTGTCTTGTTTTCATAAAAACCACTGAACGAAAATTCCTTATACATATAATATTATTTACACTAATCAATTCATTGTCAAAAAGATTCTATTGAAAGATTTTATATTTTTTAATTCTTTTCAATAAAAACAATTAGATTTTTTTTAAAGAAATATGTTAATTAATTCATTTCTTGTAAAAAAATATCAAAATATTAATAAAATATTTTTTTATAAGAAAAAGTCTGTAGAACCCATGAGTTTTATTATATTTTTTTTTTTTTTTTTTTGTACGAAAAGTTTTCTTACACAAAATAATAGATATTTATAAATTTATCTGATAAAAAAATTTTTAGATTCTATCGACTTTTCTTTAAACCAAAATTCTCAGATTCTCCAAACTGTTTCTTAGATAAAAGTTTATATATTCCAAACAAACTTAGATTCTAAGGCATTTCTTTGAAGGAAAAACTCATAGATTCTGAAGAAAATTCTTAGATTCTTTGGACTTTTTCTAGTAGAAATATTCTTAGATTCTAAAGACTTTTTCTTAAAGAAAAATTTCTAAAAATGTCTTTAAGATTTTTTTTTATTAAAAAAGTCATTAGAATTTAAAAAAAAAAAAAAAGTTTTAAGTGTTTTTCTTAAAAAAAAGAAAATTTCTTAAAATCTATGATTTTTCCTTATTAGTTTTTCTTCAAAAAGTCCTAAATATTTTATTTTTTTAGAAAAAAAATTTCTAAAGGATATATTCATAAATTTAAAGAGCTTTTCCATAGTTTCTAAGAACTTTTCCTTTAAGAAGTTTTCTTAGATTATAGATCATATAATGATAATCCAGGAATCATAATATAGTTATGAGGATCCATAATATGATAATATTTTGAGCATACTGTGATTACGTGCAATCATATTATGATAAATTCATTATAACATGTTTATTTAGGACCATAATATGAATCATAATATAACTGTAGGGACCATATTATGGTAAAAATATGGTTATTTTATTATCATAATATGATAACCCTAATATAGTACGACTATGGTTGGAACAACCATAAACCCAAAAATATATGATGCTCTTCGAATATGATTGACCCAACCACGTTTTTTCTTTGCGTGTGTCCATGTATGTTCAAACATCATATAAATATTTCAATTTTCACCTGGGGACGTTAAAATATGGAATACAGAACACTTTCGCAATTTTATATTTTATTACTATTTTTTTTTAATTTTAAAATGTTTAGTCTAAATTCTTCTATTAAACTTTTAAAACATAAATAAATATTAACGTAAAAAATTATAATAAATTTTTAAGAAAAAAGTAGTTTTTCGCAAGAAAAAGAGAATAAACAATAAAATATGTTTTAGGCGAAGGTTTAAGGACAAGGCAGGGAATACTTAAAGTTTTGACAATTAAGGATAAATATAATTTTATTAACTAAAAACAATATGAAAATATGCTACGATATATATATAAAAATAATCTATAACTATAAATGAATTATATTTTATAAAAAAAAAAAATATATATATTTATACATAAACTAAGGATTCTCATATATTACTCGTAAATTTGCCTGATTTGACTTAACAGATTTACACTATTTTACGGGTAATATCCGAGATTACCTGAAAACTCCTAAAACAAAATGTGAACTCTTCATAAACATATACGCTTCTTTTAACTATTAACTGTTATTGCTTTTGTTTAAACTATTTTATATTTATTGTTAACAAAATATATTAGAATATTGATAAAAAAAAAATAAAAATAAAATGTTGTATAAATTGAAATGTTTCAAACACAAAAATGGTTGTGCTAAAGAATTATTTGATATTATTTAAAAAAAAAAAAAAAAACAAAAAAAAGGAATAGGTACAACAATTGTTTTATCTATTTTTCCTAAACCTATAAACTCTTTACTAAATATGAAAAAAAAGATAATTAAATCTTCTAACAAATATTTTATAAAAATTTAAACTTTCTATATGTATTTACTAAACTATTTTTTATATTATTTAACTACTAGACTTTTAAAGTACATTTTATAATACTGACAAATTATTATGATTATTGGTGTAAAAGGAATAAAAAAAAACTATTTATAAACATTAATTAAATTTGAAAATTTTGAGCGATTTATTTAAAAAAATATAAATTTTCTTAATTTAATTGTGCTTAAACACACTGAATAAAGTTGCCGCCAGCAGCAAAACTTGTTTTTCCTCATAAACATATTTTATATAAGTTCTTTAATCATTACTTGTTGTTTTTAACTGTAACTACAGTTATTTTTCTATCACAATATATAAAACAACTAATACCACAGTTATTTAAAAATGACTGTAAAGTTCTGTATTTTGTAACAGTTGTTTAAATCAAAAATTTTTAACCCTCTAGTGGTTCTTACTTCTGATATTGATAATATTTTTGCTATATAGTTATTTGACATTGAAAACTTACTACGTCCCAGCATAATAAAATGGATGTTATTCTTTACGAATATCTTTTTCAGAACATCCAAATAAGTTAATAGTGCATTTGAAGTCATTTTAAACAACTTCCAAAATGTCGGTATTAACCCTTACTTATAAAGTCATAAGAATATAAATTTTTTAATTTAATATTTATTTATAACAATTTATAATAATAATTATAGTAAAAAAAAAATTATTTAGTCCATAAATGGTTAATTCCTGCAGGCTTTTAATGGCTTATTATTTTGCTGGGGTATGGCATAGGTACGAGGGCGGCTCAATAAGTCCGTGACTTTTTGAATGAAACACAGTTTTTTTTTTGCAAACAAAAAAAATATTTTCCAACATAATCTTCTTTTAGCTCAATACACTTACTCCAACGTTTCTCCAATTTTTGTATCCCTTCAAAAAATAGGATTTTTCGAGGTCCATTAAATAGGGATTTGTTTGATCAATAATTTCATCGTTTTAACTAAATCTCTTTCCACCGAGCCATTTCTTTAGGTTTGGAAATAGTTACTGGGGGCTAAATCCGGAGAATATAACGGATGAGGTACCAATTCGTGGCCCAATTCATGGAATTTTGCCAGTGAGACTACACACGTGTGCACCCGAGCATTATGGTCAATTGAGAGCAAAAGCGGCACCCATCTGATCCAACCAACTGATCATTTAAAATCGAAACCTTATGAAATGCCTGTGGCATCAACAATAGGTGTGTTCGACGTACGTTACCGCTGGTGCCTGCGGATACCCAATCTTACCAGAAAGCGTTTCTTGTAACAAAAATTGGGTAAAAGAGAGCGTTCATGAGAGAGTAATTGTGTTTCTGTTTATACTAGAACTTACCAGTACTTTTTGTTTGGGTAAAATGGTAAAACTAACAAATTATCACCTGCTGCAAATAAATCAGCTGTTTTGCATTTGTAAAAAAAAAAATTAAAGTTAAATAAAAAATTTACTATAAAGAATATTTCCTTCTTAATAATGAAAAATACATTTGAAAATGTAAATAGTTAAATATATTTCTTAATAGTCAAATATATTTATAAATTAAGCTCTTTTTTAATATGAATAAATTTGGGTATGAAATGTGTTTGTGTGTTCGCAGTATTTGGGCATTTTTATGATATTGTGAGAGAATTTTTTACTTACTCTCATTTTACCAGCCTTCGCCCAAAATTACCTCGTACATACTTAATCTCACACACTTTTACTCTTCGTTCGGCCAAAATCATATCGTGTATTTATTCGACAATTTCGGGTGTATTGATCTCAATTGGCCGTCCAGAACGTTCAGCGTCATTTGTACTTGTCCGACCACAACGAAAGTCAGTAAACCACTTTTTACCATTGAAATCGATGGTGCCCATAGTATTTATCAAGCTCTTCCTTAATGTTTAATGAGCACTCGAAATTCACCTTTTTCCATTTTTAAAAAAATCCACGAGGTTGTATGGTTTGAACAGCTGTTAAACTACTAGTCTATTAACAGGTGGTACTTGATGGGAGCAGTGTTGCATTTTATATAACTACGAGGGAAGTTCGAAAAGTCACGGACTTATTGAACCGCCCTCGTATTATAATTTTCATTTATCGCTTTATTTAGAATATATTTAAGCTTTAAGAAAAATCAAAATATCAACACTATTAGTAAAATAAAATTACATACAGCAAATTTTTGATCTAGTGTTATTATTTTAGCAGTTATGGCGACTTTCGCTTTTCGAAAATTACGAAACTTAGCGAAATTGAACATTTACATTTTTTTTGCCAAATTAATTTCACTAACTACAAAGTCTTAGTACAATTAATAGTGCTTAATTTCAAAAACAAAAATCTGTTAGCCTGGTTTTTGAGTTATTGTGTTCCATTCTTAAATAACAAAGTTTAACCTTTCCAATAAAACCAGAAATTAAAATAAAATCAGTACTTTTTTTATAGCCGATTAAAATTTTAAATTTTAAATGACCCACTCCATAATTGCTTTATTAAAAAATTATTATTTAGTCAAAACCTACATAATATCTAAAGACCGCTTTTTGTCAAAGGTTCGATATAGGCTTGCATATAAATCTGAACTCAGAATTAAAAACTCCAAATAATGAATCCAAAATGATAGCTGTGATTTTTTTTTAATATTTATTTTGGATCTTAAAGATACATTTTTAAGTGATTTTGGGTAAAGTACAAAATGCTGACTCCAATATAGCGTTGAACATTGCAACTTTACGCAAAATATTTTTATAAAAATCTTATATATCGAGAGTTTATATCACTTTTTGATGGGAAACTGGTTACTAATAGAAAAAAAATCAATTTTAGTACTTTTTTGAATATTTGTTATTTCTCTATCAACCATAATATTTATTTTTGAATACAATACCCTCTATCAACCACATTAAGGTTATCGACGTACTAAAAATGTATTTTAACTACATATATTAAACGAAGTTGTTTTCCACAACTGTACTTAATATATAAAGCTCATTTAAGTGCTTTTTTTATTAAAGTGTCTCATAAAATGGGTTTTACGAATTCTGAAAGCCAGGATTTAAAACTTGCTGTACCAGAATAATAGCATTACTTTTATGAAAATTTAGTTGAGAAATATCATATTTTTTTTCTATTGCAATACCCCCTATCAACCATAGTGCCGCGAATAACGTTAAATATTATATTTTTCTTATACGTGGAATTACGTAGTTATATTTAACAAATATTTGTGGAAGATATATTAACTCATATTTTATGAATTTGGGCATAAATCGGTTTTTTGTCTCTCCTGAAAAATGTATTTTGCTTTGATATATTTACAGCTGAAGATTAAATTTTGTTTGTATGGTTTTTTTGGTAACAAATTATTGAATTATTAAAAATTGTTTGGCTTCTGTATCTTTAGTAAGGAATCAAAGTATATTTTAAGAAAAAAATAATAATCGTGCTCAAAATGGCTGTGAACTAATGTTATTATAGCCTACATCATATATGATAAGGGTATATATGTATGTATATAATCAGATAATTACAGAAACAAAGTAGTATCATTATATATGCCAGCTATTACGTATAGCAGTGTGTGACTGGGGGGCAGACTGGGGTTCCAGCTTTTTAAAATTTTATTTTTTTTTTATTACAATTTTTTTATATATATTATTAATAAACTAGATGCCATACAATATATTGTTGGATATAATCTGATACAATTTAGTCTGCCATTTATTGAATCAATTTTTATCTTACTAAATCTCCAATTATACTGCTGGATTTAATTTGATCTGCCATTTTACAGCTTAATTAAGATCATACTTAATCCCCAAATTTATTGATGGATCAAATAATATCAGCTAGACATTACAGCCGTTATTAAAGAATATAATATTTGTTTCATTCTGGTATTATTTTCAGTGATTAAATTATAATATTATGGCGGCCCTATGCTCCTTGCAGGAGTAAAAGGAATATATATTTATATGTACAGGTTGGTTGAAAAGTTTCTGCGCTCGAAATGAAAGAATACTGTTTTTGTTACGAAATGTATTTTTTTATTCAATATAATCTCCTAGAAGCTCAATACACTTGTTCCAATGATCTTCCAATAATTTTATCCCATCCTTATAATGGTTTTCCAGAAGCTCTGCAAAATAACCGTCTACGACTGTTATGGCCTCTTCATTCGACGAAAAATGCTTTCCACGAAGGAATTGTTTGAGATTTCTGAGGAGATAGTAGTCAGTGGGAATACGGTGGATGTTCAAGCAATTCGTACTTTAATTCTTTGAATTTAGCCATTGTCAAAACCCTTTTGTGAGCAGGTGCATTGTCTTGATGAAAAATGATTTTTTTCTTCTTTAAACCAGGTCTTTTCTCACGAATTTTTTCATCCAGCTAATCCAAAAGGCTGCAATAATATTCAGAGTTGATTGTTTTACCTTTCTGAAGATAATCAATCAACAAAATTCCTTTTGCATCCCAAAAAACTGATGCCATAACCTTCTTTGCTGATCGTTGTGACTTCACCTGCTTTGGAGCTGAACAACCTGCTTCAGTTCACTGTAAACGTTCTTCTTTGAATTAAGGATCATGGTGGTAGATCCAAGTCTCATCTATAGTTATAAAACGACGCAAGAAGTCGGTTTTATTCGGCTTAAAACACTCCAAATTACGCTGAGAAATTTGTTTTCGATCCAGTTTTTGTTGAATTGTTAATGTGTGCGGCACTAACTTTCCAAACAGTTTTTTCATACGAAATTCTTCATGTAAAATATCGAGTACTCTGAGATGCCTATAGCATAAGCAATTTCACGCTTAGTCAAACTTGGATCTTCACTAACCATATTATGTACCTGCTCAATGATTTCTGCTGTGATTGCAGTTTTTGGTCGTCCTTCGCGTGGATCGTCTTCAAGGCTGGTACGACCACGTTTAAATTCACCAGCCCAAAATTCAACGGTGCGTTTTGAAGGTGAGGACTCCCTATACACTTCTAACAATTGTTCATAAATTTCCTTTGCTTTTAAACCCTTCAAAACAAAGAATCTAATGACTGCACAATATTCAATTTTTTCCATATTAAAAAAAAATCAATGACACATCAACTTCAAATGGCTTGTAAACAAAGAAAGAATTGACAGAATGGCATGCAACTTTGCATGTGTTCTCAGGACAGTTATACCAACTTGAGAAAAAAAAGTTTGGAGCTAGCAGTGCCATCTCTTGGTGAGCGCAGGAACTTTTCAACCAACCTGTAAATATTTTTCTTTTTTTTCAAACTCCTATTAGGTTGTATCTTTTCTATTACATATCCAAATTTTTTATACATCTGATAGTTGGTTCTAAAGGAAAAGTCCTATTGCACTTAAATTTGATGCTTTTAAAGTTATTATTATTTTTAATTGTTTTTAAATTCCATTTAATCATAATAATTTGTCGATACAGTAGTACCTACACATTGTTGTTATAAATAATTACAAAAAAAAAAAACTAAAAACAAATGAAACTAATAAAATGTTGTATGTTTGAAAAACCCAAATATTTAATATTTAATTACGAAATTTTAGTATAAATCTAAGTTATGAGAGAAAATATTGACAATTCATTGTAAAACTGCAAAAGTAATTGCCACCTTTATTGTCTTGTTAGAAATTATTTTACATACCCATGTAAAAATCGAAATATATATGAGCATACATGATCATACATGGGCCTGTATATGATCATACATGTGCATACATGTTCATATACGTCCATACATTGTTCAATATATGACAATAAATGATCTCATATATGATCATAGATCTTCGGATCTGAAATTTGAGGGTATATGGACGTATATGATCATATACGAGCATACATGAATAATATATGAGCATGTATGATAATATATGCACATATATCACCATGTACCCTCAAATTTCGGATCCGAAGATCATATATGAGATCATGTATGGACGTATATGACCATGTATGCCCATGTATGATCATATATAGGCCCATGGATGATCATGTATGCTCATATATATTTCGATTTTCACATGGGTATTTATTACTACCAATACATACATACTTAAAGTGTATCTAAGTACAGGTACTTTATTTCTTTTAACTATTTTGTTTAAATATAAAAAAAAAACTGTAGAAAAAACACCATATCAGTCGTTAATTTTATAAAGAATTAAGAAAAATATTTAGAAAAAAAAAAACAAACTAGACAAGCAGAAAAAAAATTGGAAATGTACTTTTTGTACTTTTAACTGTGAGAATGAAAAAAAGGAGCATAAACATATGATAGCTACAATATACATACATACAGATTTAAAAAATGTATTAACTAAATTGATGATAATATTACTAAATAATATCTTAATGTATTTTATGACATATTATAAAGGTATATTAATCCTAAACAAAAAAACTGATATAAAGAAGAAATATTTTATGTATATTTAAAGGTAATATAAATATATATATATATAAAAATATAAATAAAATCCCCCCAAAAAAAATATATAAAATCTGTGTAGTGTGTTTATTTTACGATATACCCAGGAAAAATTTAGTAATAGCAGCTCATTGCTTTTTGCATTACCTACCCCTGCCCACTGCATTACTTCTAAAGTGAAAATAATGAGTTACTAATAATGTGTTATATTCTTTGTCAGCTCCTTGCATACTACATTGCACTCAATCTGAAAATAATGAGTTTCTAATAATGTATTTTAACTACTTATTTTTGGCAATTAAAATCTATTTTTTTTTTTCAAATTGTTATTAAAAAAATTTAATTTAAAAGCAAATAAAAAATTAATAGAAAATAATTTAAAACATAAAAAAACAAATTTTTTGATTATAAATATTTCTGTTTTTTATTGATTTGGATTTGAAAATGGGGTTTTTCCAACACCATTTTGAATTGGAATTTTGTATGAACTAATCTGTTATTCTTTTTTTTTGTGAATTTAATAAAATATATGTACATACATATGTTGTATTTAAGTTTTTTTTTATCATAAATATAAAATAAATTTTATAAAAAAAAAATATATAATAAATTAGGTATGTTTTTCTCAAATTTCATATAAATATTCCATACAAATTTAAGTAGATATAGTCTTGCTAAGTAGTTATAGACATAGCTACTTAAAAATGAAGAATGTATAAAAATGCTGCCAAGTCTTAGAAATTATTGGCTTTTCTCTTTAAAACGTAAACAAAAATATTTGTCATAAAAATATTTCAAATTTTTGGTATTTTTCATTTGATAAAATATTAAAAATAACAAAAGCTAACAAATGAATTTTATGTTTGTAAGTAAAGATAGAGCAGGGCAAGCAATATAATTGCTCTATTTCGCCTTTCCGCTTTTGTACAAGGGCGGCCCCAAATGTTCAAATTGTATTTGTTTACAAAAAATATAGAAAAGTCAAGTATGTAGGGATAGTCGTTTTCTTTACAAGTATTTATAGATATAAAATTCGAAAAAACGAAACCTATTATTTCTGTATACACCATTTCCAATTTAATGTCAGAGGTTATTAATTATTTGGGGTTATTAATTATTTGCAAAAATTATTAATTCAATTTACAGGTTGGTTGAAAAGTTCCTGCGCTCGAAATGAAAGAATACTGTTTTTGTTACGAAATATATTTTTTTATTCAATATAATCTCCTAGAAGCTCAATACACTTGTTCCAATGATTTTCCAATAATTTTATCCCATCCTTATAATGGTTTTCCGGAAGCTCTGCAAAATAACCGTTTACGGCTGCTATGGCCTCTTCATTCGACAAAAAATGCTTTCCACGAAGGAATTGTTTGAGATTTCTGAAGAGATAGTAGTCACTGGGAGCCAAATCTGGTGAATACGGTGGATGTTCAAGCAATTCGTACTTTAATTCTTTGAATTTAGCCATCGTCAAAACACTTTTGTGAGCAGGTGCATTGTCTTGATGAAAAATTATTTTTTTCTTCTTTAAACCAGGTCTTTTCTCAAGAATTTTTTCATCCAGCTGATCTAAAAGGCTTCAATAATATTCAGAGTTGATTGTTTTACATTTCTGAAGATAATCAATCAACAAAATTCCTTTTGCATCCCAAAAAACTGATGCCATAACCTTCTTTGCTGATCGTTGTTACTTTACCTGGTTTGGAGCTCAACAACCAGCTTCAGTCCACTGTAAACGTTCTTGTTTCAATTTAGGATCATGGTGGTAGATCCAAGTCTCATCCATAGTTATAAAACGACGCAAGAAGTCGGTTTTATTCGGCTTAAAACGCTCCAAATTACGCTGACAAATTTGTTTTCCATTCAGTTTTTGTTGAATTGTTAATGTGTGCGGCACTAACTTTCCAAACCGTTTTTTCATACGTAATTCTTCATGTAAAATATGGAGTTCTCGTTCGTCTGAGATGAAATTTTACGCTTAGTCAAACTTGGATCTTCACTAACCATATTATGTACCTGCTAAATGATTTCTGCTGTGGTTGCAGTTTTTAGTCGTCCTTCGCGTGGATCGTCTTTAAGGCTGGTACGACCACGTTTAAATTCACCAGCCCAAAATTCAATGGTGCGTTTTGAAGTTGAGGACTCCTTATACACTTCTCACAATTGTTCATAAATTTCCTTTGCTTTTATACCCTTCAAAACAAAGAATCTAATGACTGCACCATATTCAATTTTTTTCAATATTAAAAAAAATTAAATGACACGTCAATTTCAAATGGCTTGTAAACAAAGAAAGAATTGACAGAATGACGTGCAACTTTGCATGTGTTCTCAGGACATTTATACCAACTTGAGAAAAAAAAAAGTTTGGAGCTAGCAGTGCCATCTCTTGGTGAGCGCAGGAACTTTTCAACCAACCTGTAATTTCAGTTAATCTTTTAATGTCAGAAGATGCTATTAATTTAATTTCAGTTATTATTATATTAATTTCGGAAATAAAATTCGTAATATCTGAAATAAAATAAATAGTTTATGAAAAATGATGGTACTTTCAGCTCCTTCCTTGTTATCAGTTTTGTAACGACTTATAAACTCATTATATGTAGCCACTTTTTCAGTACCAATTGATAATGCGTTATTTGCACGCTTTGTTTTATGTATTATTATGACCCTTATAAGCAACCAGTTATTAACTACCATTAAGCCACCAGTTTTCATTATATAAATTGCAACCAGTTATTTTTGCGTTACCTATAACTAGTTATTTTAACCTTACCATTAAACAGTGGCATAAGTTAATGGTCCCTGTGTGGTGTACTGCATAAGGGCCCATGGCCGACAGGGGCCCTTTGTTGAGAGTAGTAAATAGTTTTTTTATGAATGTATTTATTTGTGTACTTTATATATGTATAAAAATATGAATCACAAAATAAGAAAATTGTTTGCATACAACTTTTTTTAAGTAGTTTAAATAATAATCACAGCACGGTCTGCATACCTTGACAAAGACAAATCTTTATTAAATTAATTCGTGAAAAAAATTTCTCTTTGTAATCCAGCGAGTTGATTCAATATTTTATAAATCAATTCATTAAATCAGATCTAAAATCACAATTGATTTATTATTTTCATTTGAATCTTTTTTGATTCAATTGAATCAAATCATTCCAAACATAGTTCTGTTTTTAATTCGCGAATTGAAAAATGATTGATTTCAATAGAAAAACATTAAAATTGCATTGCAAATCTCACTAATTTTTTTAGATATTCGCCATTTTGTAAAATGGTAATTTTTTAAAAAGGCCGGTATATCGAAAACTAGGCGAGTTAGGGCAAAACTGACAAAATGGGGTATTATTATAGTATGATATGGTCCGGAAGACATCCCGAGGAATCTATTTTTATATTATTTATACAGCCACAGGGAGACCCATTTTTATACGAACGAAATGAAACGTAAAACGAAAAAAAACCGAATCGAAGAGTAACCTTTGACGAAATCTCGCTTAGAAAATGGCCATTTTTTAAAATGACCGGTATCTCGAAAACTAAGCGAGATAGGGCAAAACGGTCAAAATTTTTGCTCTACCAATAAGAAATATAGACCAGATTCAGGAGATATCCCGAGTGATCCATTTTTAAAACAGCCCAGAAAAAAAAGTAGCAAAAGAAGAGAAAAAGAAGCAATGATTTTGATGTGATAATTTGGATCGGAACCAATGATTTTTACTTAGGGGTGTCATAGAGTGAATGTTTTCTTTTATGATCCTTTTTCATTGCATCTATGTAAAGCACTTCTTAGGGTTTAGTGAAAAATGAGATCTTTAAATGTTCCCAAATAAATTTTGAATTTTTTATTTAAATTTTAACGCATATAGAAACAGCTTTATAGGATCAACATAAAATTTTCTGTATCAATGGTCATAAGTTGACAATTCGTAACAGATAACAAACAGACAAATTTAGTTAAGTAGTTTGCTTTTTTCATCTTATAAAACTCATTTAGCATATTTTTCTTAAGTAAAACTGTTTGATACAAAGTAGTTGGCAACTTATATCCATCGGAGTCCAACTGAATATATTTATAGACAAATAAAGGTGCAAAGTACATAAAGTGCATTTCGGCAGTTGTAAACTTTTATTAATTTATATTCATTAATCGAGCCTTATTATACCCTTCACCACAGGTGGAAGGGTATATATAAGTTTGTCATTCCGTTTGTAATTTCTACAATATTGATCTTAGACCCTATAAAGTATATATGTTCTGGGTCCTTATAAAGAGCGAAGTTGATTTAACGATGTCCGTCTGTGTGTTGAAATGGGTTTTACGAAGAACCCAGACATGATAAGGACTTGATTGTTTTTTATTTCTGTTACATGTGATCCATTTCTGTTTGCTTTTAAAAATCAGACAGATCGGTTAATAAATGGCTGAGATATTACCAAAAAACCAGGACTACCTCTAATTTTTTCCGTAAAATCCCTTTGTTTAATATGTATGTAGAATTTTACGCATAACAAACACATCCATGTGTTAAAATTCTTTTCTTTCATCTCCACCTTTTATACACAAACAACATACATACAAAGATTTGTCATTTAAAAAAAAACTAAACAAATCTCTAATGAACGAAGACTTTTATATATGTACCTCTATTGACAATGATTTTGTGTGAGCTTCAATAGCTAAGTTGTCTAGACGCTATGTCACAAATACTTTTTTTCTCTAAGGCCGCGGGTTCGAATCCCGGTCAATTCACTTTTTTTGTACATTTTTTTATTATTTTCTTAAGACTTTTTTTTTTGTTTATTTTTGGTTTTTTTTTAACATTTAATAATTAATTTATATAAAATTTTATATTACTAATTAAATAATCCATAAATAGACTAAAAACATCTTATAAAAAGCCTCTGATACAAACAAAATACAAATGTTTTTATACCCTTCACCACAGGTGGAAGGGTCGCGGGTTCGAATCCCGGTCAATTCACTTTTTTTTGTAAATTTTTTTTTTATTTTCTTAAGATTTTTTTTAGTTTATTTTTTGTTTTTTTTTAACATTTAATAATTAATTTAAATAAAATTTTATATGAATAATTAAATAATCAATAAATAGACTAAAAACATCAAAATTTTTATAAAAACCTTCTGATACAAACAAAATACAAACGGTTTTATTTCTATTTTTCGCTCCGATTTAAAAGAATTTATAAAAAGATTTTTAAACCATTTTATTTCTCACATATTAAGAAAATTTTATACATAATTTCCCTTTGAGTGCAACTATTTTAGGTCATAACTTATAATAATTTATAAAAAAAAAAATTATAAACTATTTTCCTTCAAATTTTTAAAATTAAGCTAAAGAAATTAAAAATATTTTTAATAAAAAAGCGAAATAAAATCCCAAATGCAAATTTGCCAGCTAAATCAAACGTTTTTGTAGAAATAAAGCACATGCAGTTCTAGTGATTTCTTTTAACGATTTGTTGAAATTCTTTTCTTTCACCTCTTCACCTTTTATACACAAACAACAAACACTATTCTAGAGCTGTAATATGACCTATAGATACGTATTATATAGCAAAAGATCGAAAATCTTTAGTATAACATATTTGCTGAAAAAACTCGGAAATATCGGTTCAGATACAAAAAAGTTATGCCCAAAACATATATTTTTTTCTGGAACCATAAACCTTCCCGAGTCCAAGTTTTATCACCAAACTAAATGGTTAATTTCATCTTAAAGGTGTCCGTATATAAATCTGTCCATTCCATATATGTCCATATATAAACTTCAGTTTTTTCCCAACCATGGTGAAGGGTATATAAGATTCGGCATAGCCGAATTAAGCCGCTCTTACTCGTTTTTTAAATTACTTTATTCGAAATTCAAAGTTAAAAATTAATATAAATCACTTAAACCTTATAATTTGTTTCAAAATAACCAAAGTTTAGTACTTAAAAATAGTTATGAAAATCAAATTTATATGAAAATGTCTATTGTAAACGTATAACTTTTATTATTTTTAAAATTAGTTAGCCGCCATAAATTTAAAAAGTGTTAAATTTCATTAAAAATCACTTTTTTAGATGTTGTGAAAAAGAACTGCTTTAGAATGGGAAAATCAGAACTAAATGAAACTTTCATTTATTTTTGCTGGGAGCCTATGCAAAGCAGGTTAAATATCCCGAAAATTTCATTGTCATTTTGGCATTAACACTATTCAACTAATGCTAATGAAAAAATACCGAGTATGCGAAAAACAAGCTAAAATATAAATTAGTCGTGTTTAAAAAAAAAATATTTCATGATTTTTTGTACTTGTTAGTGATTTTGATTTTTTTTGTTAGGGGCACAATTTGTTGTTTTGCACACGGTCCCTTGATGACTCAGCTACGCCACTGCCATAAAAATTTTTTCTTACAAAATATTTTTGTCCGTGGCAACCCTGATCAGAAACTTTACTTATTCTCTTTGCAAGGCTTAATGCAAAACAGAGAAGCAACACACTTTTTTTACATTTGTCGAAACAAAGAAAATAATTTTAATTTTGCAATTTACTTTAATTACATTTGCAGATATTTTACTTTTCCATAAATAAATTTTAATTATTTAAATTTACACATTTAATTCACATTTATAATAGCTTTTCCTATGACGAACTATGCGTTAAAGCCCCCGATTTAGTCAACGGTTTTAAATTTGAATCGGCATTTGAACAGTTTGGCCCCAAAACGACAAATTTTAAAAATGTCAGCATTTTCGTATAAGCAATCTAATAATACGTTCGTACTGAACCTCAAAGTATACATTTTCGTTTTCCGTATTTTTAAATTATAAATTCGAAATTGAATTTTATAATACGTTTCTATTGAGCATCAAAATACGTATTTTCGTTCTTTTGAAGCTGTCGATTTAAAATTTGTATGGAATTTCAAAGTCGCCGTACAAATTTTAAAACGAAAACGAAAAAAATTACAAAACGTATTACGAGGGCGGATCAATAAGTCCGTTACTTTTTGAACTTCCCTCGTAGTTATATGAAATGCAACACTGCTCCCATCATATACCACCTGTTAATATACTACTGTCAAATTTTGAGCAAGTTCCGTCATTTACTTTGTGTTTAACAGCTGTTCAAAACATACAACCTCGTGGATTTTTTTAAAAATGGAACAAAGTGAATCTCGAGTGCTCATTAAACACTATATTTTGCGAAAAAAAAAACCGTCAATCAAACCAAGGAAAAGCTTGCTAAATACTATGGGGACTCTGCACTATCGACTTCAATGTTAGAAAAGTGGTTTACTGACTTCTGTTGTGGCCTTACAAGCACGGAAGATGCCAAATGTTTTGGACGGCCAATTGAGGTCAATACGATATGGCCACCCTGTTCATATGGCAGTGTGGTTTCGATTTCAAATAATTAGTTTGATTTAAGAAAGTTGTCTGCAAGATGGGTGCCCCGTTTGCTCTCAATTGACTGTAAACGTAATCGTGTGACAACTTCAAAGGATTGGCAAAATTCTATGAATTGGACTAATTATTATTAGTTTTGAGTGAATTAAAAGTTTTAATTTTATTAAGGAATTAAAAAATAATGAATAAATTTCTGCTCGATAAAAAGAATAAAAAAATGAATTCATTCAATTTCTTAAATTTGATCAGGAAATATATTTATGCCCAAAATATAAAATCAGTTAAAACAAGGATTAGGGAAATAATTCCTCAAAGCTTTGGTAGAAATACAATCAGAAGAATTCTCTTTTCTAAAAATTTTCCTCTGTTTAAATTTCTTGAACATTTTTATAGGAAAAGTATCCTAGTACGTCGGAGGAGGAACCTTCATGTCAAATTTAAAACTCCTAACTCCAACAGTTTGGGCTGAAAGAGTGGTTAAGGAGGCACTTTTTGACTTTTCAGACAGGCCGTTAAAGCCACTTTTTGACTACATTCCTGACTATAATTCCAAAATGCAAATTATCCCACACTCCATGAAAAGCATATGGTTTGGGCAGGCCTTCAAGGGGAAGATTTTTCGCATTTTTGCCCTGCCCGCGGTAATTTGCCAAATTTTTATTGATGAAGACGATTATGCTTTTATTTGGATTTTCAAGTTTTGAGCTTTTTCTTATGATTTTTGAGCTTTAAATAGATTTTTTACATTTTTTTTCTATTAATTTTGTTTTTAAAATAAAAAATTGCCAACTTTATTAATTTTGCTTTTTTCCCTAAATGTATTTCATATATTTCTGATAAAAACTCATCTACTAGCTTTTCAGTTTTTTTTTTTTAATTTTGCTTGAAAAGCTTTTAAATTGGCAACGCAAAAAAGTGAGTAAATAATGTGTAAGGCATTTGCGATTGTTGTCTGTACTAATCAAAATTCAAAAGATTACGAGTACTTTCATGACAGTGCTGCCATTTTCGGATTTAATTTTTTAAAAGCGTTAGAATTTAATAATTTCCAGTGCTGCCAGAAGTTTTAGCTTATATCCCCATCGCAAACTTTTGAAGTTCCCAATCGAATTTCTAATATAATTTATAAAAGACAACAAAATAGTAAAAGTAAAAACATTTTTAAAGAAATAATTAAAAACTGAAAGAAAAAAGAAAATTTTTTATGCAAAATTTATTAAGATTACCATTTACCACAGGTAGACGTAAAGTAATATGTGATAGAGAGGACAAACGTGATAGCATGGAGCAGAAACTGTGTAGTTATAGATAAACGAAATTATGTCAGCTGTTTTGGATCAAAACTTCTAATTTTTATTATTATTCATTATTTGTGTGTGTGTGTGTTTTCTATAGATAGGTTGATTTAGCTGATTAGTCACGTTACATCTACGAATGGCTAATTGTAGCTTTAAACGAGGTGTGAGGCAGAATTTTTAAAAATATGTTCTTATCAGAACAAGTGTAGAATACAAAAAGTTAGAAATAGTTCTAAAAATTTTTGAAATTTTTAAGAGAAAAATGTGTAAAAATTTTAGTAAATAAACCGGTAGAATTCAATGAGTTTTTGGATAGATACTACAAATGGGAGTTTCTCTAAAAGTCCATAATTCTTAGAATATCTCTATAAAATCTCTTAATTTAAGGCTTTTATATAAATAGGAATATTTAACAAATTAAAAGATACAGTGATTTTGTACTTTGGCAAAAAAAAATTAAAAATTACACCCTACTTAGCTAAAAACTTTTATTTTTTTTTTAAGTGGTGATTTTTTTTAATTGCTAGGGGTCCACGAAAAAACTATCTGGCAAGCCGGATTACTCCATTGCTTTTTTATGAACTTTTTTTTACAGGCATAGACCGATATAAATTATCATTTTTAAAAAGGAGCACCACGAAAACCCTCTAAATCAAGTACTATAAAATTTATTTTTTAGCTTTTAAACTTTTGATATGACACATAAGAATATTTTATAAATTTCAGAAAATTACTCACCTTTATATATTTTTCCACGAGTGTAATTATGCGGATTTTTATTAAAATTTAATATTTTTTAACGCACGAACCGATTACCGTTTGGTTATTTAATCAATTACTTCATTAAGAAAAATTACACATTAATGATATTTACACACAAGAATTAGAAAGAGAAATTTGAAAGAATAAACATATTAACTAAAAAAACAACAACTCATTAAGCAAATATTTTTTTTTTTACTTTTTTACTCACTTTATTACTTCACTTTTTATTATAACCAGAGAGCTTTACTCTTTCTCTTTACACGGATGATTATTTCAGCTTAATGCAAAAAAATATAGAAACAACAATGCATTACAATATTTTTTTTAACATTTACGAAAACAAAAAAATAAAGCATAATGACAAATTTTTAAATAGAGAACATTTTAATTTTACATTTTATTTTAAATTCCAGGTAATAAGTATTCAAGCTTAAGGTCTTTTTTTACAAAATTAATAATTATTTATCCAATATTTTGCTATCTCAATGGATAGCTTCTTCAGGGATATTTAGTTTTTTTAATAAAAAAATATTGGATAAAAAATAAATAATTTTTTAAAAAAAGACCTTAAGCTTGAATACTTATTACCTGGAATTTGTATTAAAAAGGTCGAAGAAATTGAACTGAATAACATTTTATTTTAATTATATTTGCTGATTTTTTACTTTTCTATAAATTACTTTTTTTTTAAGAACTATTTAAATTTTCACATTTAGTTCACTTTTAT
This sequence comes from Eustalomyia histrio, assembly GCA_949748255.1. NCBI lineage: Eukaryota > Metazoa > Arthropoda > Insecta > Diptera > Anthomyiidae > Eustalomyia > Eustalomyia histrio. The sequence continues at coordinate 36,506,271 of OX456524.1, forward strand.
AATAGTTTTTTGTTTAATGAAAAAAAAAAACACCTTTACGTATTATTTTAACTACAACACGGTCGAACGATGCGCTAAAGCTTCCGATTTAGCCGAGTACTTAATAAACACTAAAATAAGAAAGCAGAAGAGTTGCAAGACAAGAGTTAATAGTGTAATGGGAGGGAGATTAATAAGAAGAGAAAAGAAAACAACAAAAACACACAATGAAAGGACAAACCAATGTTGTCATTATATTGATATTAATTTAACACTTTATTTTAATTACATTTGCCGAATATTACTTTTCTGCAAATTATTTAAATAATTATTGAAAATTCCACATTTAAATCACTTTTCTAAGTTTTTTTTTTGCTTATAATAACAACAACACTTTTACACTTACGAACGAACGACGCGTTAAAGCTCCCGATTTAGTTGACTACTAAATAAACACTAAACAAGAAGGCAGAAAAAAAGAGTTGCATGACAAAAGTTAATAGTGCAATGGAAGGTGAATAAGAGAAAAAAAACAATAACAAAAACAGGCAAGTGTATACAGTCATACTGATCATGAAAGGACATGACAATGTTGACATTATATTAGCATTACATATTTGATTGTTGCAAATATTATTGACGTTGTGTATGTTAAATTGAAAGTTTTATATATTAAATCGTAGTTTATATAAAAATAAGAGTCCATCAGGGATGGCAAACCAAAAGTCATATCGGTTACGATTTTCCGGTTGAATTTGGTTTCTAAATTCAAATAATGGTACGATATTTTAATCGGTTATGGTTTTCAAATTAAAATCGGTATTTTATAGGTGGCAGTAGATATACTATATCCAAGGATGTGTATGTTATGAGTGGTGTGTATGTTAAATTTAGGGCTTTCAGTCCTCCAGAGCTTATTGACATGGCCACGGAGCATCGTCGCTCATGATCAATTTTAATAAAAAATCATACACTTCGTTATTGAGTTCAAAAATATTACGGCTTAGGTGATACTTATTTTCCCAGGCTCCAAGTATTAATTTTTGCTGCCTACAGCTTTACAGCAGTTTGCTCGCAGTAGCAGCCCTACGAAGGGTCCACGATAGCTGAATGAAGGACAGAGCTGGTGTAGTATATAATTCAGTGTCTGAAAAAGTGTTAAGTGCTGTAAAATTACAAGTGTCCCAACTATTAAAATGGTGCCTGTACATATACCATGTAACTAGCTAATCTTATCCATCTCTTTCCTATCGGAAGCACCCACGGAGCATCCTACGGAGCAGAAGTTCTGATGCACATCACGTAGTGTCTCATGTGAGACTAGTTTTATGTAAGATAGTTCTAACCTGTTTTGTTGTGCATTCACTTACACCAATCCCGTGATATGGTACCCTAAGATATATCGCAAGCAGCTTAAAAAAGGTAGAAATTTGCCACTCCTATGACAAGCCCATGTTTAAGTTACCGGTTACTTTCATATAAGAGAACCAACTCCAGGACCGGTTTTTGCCACAAAGTTCCGGTCACGTGACCAACTATGTGACCGGTTAATTTTCCCTAGGGAGTAATAAATTTGACATAAGCCACGTTTAGTGTTAACGTCACTTACGTCAAATTTGAATGATAGCTTTCCGCATAGACGATGGCAATATAAATGAAAAAGAAAACAGTTTTGCTGCTGACATTGAATGACAAAATTTGACTACTAACGGTGTGTCTCATCAAAGAGTATGAAGGCTCATGCATTAAACACATACACAACTGCGGCTACACAACTACATGACTACACATGCTGCTGGCTGCAATTGTAGTCGTGCAGTCAACGACTTAATTTTGAAAACGACAGCAACTAAAGAAATGCATTTTTATTTCAGTGGTGCCACTTACACTATTTTTTACTTTATTAAAATAGAACAACAAAAACACAATTACTTATTTATAATACATTATAATAACGTAAAAATAAATAAATGAATGTATCCTAAGCCATCTTAATTATTAATGCAATTAAAGCATTTAATTTTTCGATGTTTTCTTTTTTATTTAAAAAAAATACTTCATAGCACTAATTTGTTTTACATATTTTGTTATATTGTCAGCACTACTTTTGTTTTGGAGCCAACAAAAATAGATATTACCCTAAGTTGGCTGCAGCGGCAAAAGTCGTCGTGTAGCAGTGTTGTGGTCAAAATAATCGTTGTCGTATAAACGTGTGTATTTTTGACAGGCTGTAGTCGTGTAGCCGAAGTCGTCTATGTGTTTAATAAGAGAAAAATACATAGGAAAATATATTTATAAAAAATGCTACCAAATGCATAGTTCTTATCGCTTTTGCTAAAAAATGAAACGTAGCACTTTTTAATAACAATAATTGCAGTTGAATTTGCCTACACAGAGAACAAATATTATAGTTAAATCAATTATAATATCATAATTAAATTAGCATCGTAATTTTTTACAAACATTTTTTAAATTAAGTATGAATCTTATTAATATATATATATATGATTATAGTTAAAATTAATATATGACAACATTATGTTTTCGCATTTTAAAAATAAGGAGAAACATATTTAAATTAATGATTGCAAAGCTGCTACTATTTAATTAAATGTTGCTAATACTTGATTTTAAAGTATTTTTTTTTTCTGTGTATGTATAATCCTTTGTTGCAATTAAATAACACCATTTCTTGTTTTTTCTTCTTTTTAATATTTTATATTTTATTACTCGTTTGCTTTCTTACACATTTTCTTTTTATCATATTATTGTGTAAATTTTTATATTTATTTTTTGAATTTTTAATATTTTCTTTTTTTTTAATACAATTACAAGATACAAATATAATTAATATTTTTTAATTATAATAATATAAAGTGTAATATATTTTATTATTAATTATATGTTTATGGTAAATTTAAGAATTTTGGAATTATTTTCTCACTTGTTTTTCATTTAAATATTTTTGTATGCAATCTGTATTATCACAAATTAACAGAATTTTTTTTTTTTTGTTTACTTAAAAAATAAAAATTTATTATAATTATTCATTTTTAATATAAAGATATAATGCAAATTTTTAAGGTATACAAAATAGGAATTATATGCCTAAAATCAAAACTTTTAGTTAATTTTTATTTTAAGTAAAAAAAATTTTATAATTATGAAAAAAAAATAAGATATTTTTTTTTTAAAATAGAAAATTATAAAAAAATAAGTTTTACAATTCTAAGATAATAAAGGCAACATATTTATTTTTATTAATTCTAACTTTGAAAATAAAAGAAAATAAGGTTTATAGGGACGTTTCAATATACAAAGTTTATTTATTAAATTAAATTTATAAAAATATTGAAATTATTTAAGCATAGTTTTTTTTTAATTATTGAAATATAATTTTCAATTATTGAATATTTCTTTTTTTCGTATAATTTTTAATTTGGTTTTTATATAAATCATAAAATAATTTGACTTAAACCTTATGGTAATTTATATTTTGTATTTAAACTTAAAACTATTGGTCAAAATTAAAAAAAAAAAAAAAAAAGGAAAATAAGTTTTCAAGCCAAAAAATATAGTTTATACACAAGATTTATAAAATTAAAGCGCAATTAAAAGGAAGTTTTATCAGATTTTCATAATAAAATTTATAGTATGTTTTAAAAATAAAGAGGGACATAAATTTTTCAGATTTGACAGTCTTTTTTTTAAACCTAGTCATCATATGACGATATGAAAAAATTAAAAAAAAACAGTTTGTGGACAATCACAAAATTAAATAAAATTTTAAAATATCATTCCAGGGTTGCCACGAATAGTGTTAAAAATTTCAAGGTCGGACAAAATAATATGTAAAAAAAAATTCTTCAAATTTGTATTTTACTTTTTTTTTAAATCTTGATTATTCACAAATATTAGAATTTAGAGAAAAAAATAAAAATTTAATTTTGAAAAGATCTGAATACATCAAAGAATTTCAGCCAGTCAACGTTGCGACTTTGACTGCAAATATCTCCGCTAAAAGGCGTGGTAGGATGATAAAATATCCATAAAAAATCTTATCTGGGTACAATTCTATGTCTATATCATCATTCGTTGCAAAATTCGCACGGTTTCTAATTTAAAAGAATATGGGTTAACAAAAGTTACTAAAAATTTAAATATTTATCTTTAAGAGAGCTTTCAGTATTAACATTTTTGTTTTGGAAAAGCTCTTTAAAATTTGATTCTTTTCTTTAAGAGAAGCTTTTGAATATAAACAAATATTAAGAAAAAGTCCTTAGAATCAGATAACTTTTCTAAGAGAAGAAACTTTCAGAATCGGAGAAATTTCCTATAATAAAAATATTTTAGAAACTAAAAAATATTTCAAATAAGCAAAAATATCCCAGAATTCAAACATTTTTTGTAACAATAAATTTTTCAAATTCTTTTGAAAAAGTCATCAGGATCTGAGATTTTATAACAAAAACTCCTTAGAACTTAGAATCAGATTGGTTTTCTTTAACAGAAAGTAAGAATTTTCTATGGAACAGAACCTAATAACTTTTTAATGAGAAACTGTCTGTAAAAATTATAAAAAAAGTTCTTAGTATCTGAAAACACATTCTATATAACAACATCTTAGAACCTTAAAGTATTTCTATAAGAAAAAATCTGTTTTGAAAGGATAATTCTTGAATTTTTCTATAGAAAAAATTTATCGGAATATGGGAATTTTTTCTATCAGAAATAGTCCTTAGAATATTTGTATAAACAAAAGAAATCCACAAAATACTTCTACAGAAAAAGATGCAAGAGTCTTCAATGTTTCTAACGATAAAGATCATAGAATTATGAATTTTTTTAAAGAAAAGAATTTCAGAACTTTTTTGAGAATTTTTCTATACGAAAAATATTCTAGAATCTAAGAATTGTTCCTCAAGAAAAAGTTTCAAGAATGTGAGAATAATCCAGAATCTAAAAATTTTTCTTCAAGAAAATGTTCCAAGAATCTGAGAATTTCTTTATTAGAAAAAAATCAAAGAATCTAAAAAACATTCAAGAAAAAAAGTCGTAATAATCTAAAATTTTTTCTATAAAGGTAAATTTACATGCAAGAGAAAACTGCTAGCAATAAAGGCTCTACTATAAAAAGTCCCTAAATTTGAGAATTTGTTTATAAAAGAATATCTTAGAAACTGAGAATTTTTCTGGAACATAAATATACCTTATTGTAAACATAAAGTTTTAGAACTGAACTTTTCTTTTAAGAAAATAACTTTAAAATGTGTTCAGAATTTGATAATTTTTCTGCAGAAAGAATTTTAAACATTTTCTCTAGAAGTAGAGAAATTTTCTAAAAAAAAAATAATTAAAAAACTTTTTCTAGCAAATAGTCTTTGATTCGAGAATTTTTCTATAAGAAAAAGTTTCAAGATTCTGGGAATTTTTCTAACAAAAAATGCTCCCAGCATTAAAATATTTTTCACAGAATTTCAGAATTTCCCTTAAAATTTTTCTAAAAGAATCTGGATACTTTTATAGAAAAGTTTAAAACAAAAACTCTAGAATTTTTAAATTTTTCTACAGAATAAAGTTTTCAGAATTAAGAATATTAAAATGTTTTTATAAAAAAAAGTTTCTATTCTGAGAACTTTTCTATAAGAAAGTCTCTATAATCTGAGAGTTTTTCTGTAAGTAAAAAAAATCAGGAATTTCTCTACAAGAAAAAGTCCCTAAAATATTTGAATTTTTCCATCAGAAAAAGTTTGCGGAATCTGGGAATTTTTTTATAAGAAAAAATCCCCAGAATCTAAGAATTTTTTTTCTATAAGAAAATGCCTCAAATATTGAGAAAAAGTTTTTGTAAGAAGAAACCCGCAGGATTTACAATTTGTTTTATAAGAAAATGCCCCCAGAATCTGGATATTTCACATAAGAAAAAGTCCGCAAAACTAAGAATTTTTTCCAAAAAATGTTCCCAGAATCTGAACACTTGTCTATAGGAAAAAGTTCCCTGAATTTAAGAAAAATTAATAACAATATAAAAATTTTCAAAATTTTAGAATTTTGGTTTTACAGGGACAAAAAGTGTTTGGAATTTGTGAATTTTTCTTAAGGGAAAAATTTTATAGGATCTTTGAATTTTTTTAAAGGTAAAAATTTCAAGAGTTGAACAGTTTTATTAATAGAAAAATATCATTAGAACCTGAACTAATTTCTATAAAAAGAAGTGTTCAAAATAAAAAAGTTTTTTTTTTCATTAGGAAAAGAACTTAAAATCTAAAAGCTTTCCTTCAGAAAAACACCTCAGAATCTAAGAAATTTTCTATAGGACAAAATTCTTAAAATGTGAAATTTTTTTTGAAAGAAAAATACACCCACAAGAAAAGTATTCTAGGCAAAACTCTTTGATTTGAATCAAATTTCGATATATGATAGAGAAAAGAAATATCAGAACAACCTGGCTCATTGTTTCGACCACCTTGGGGATTAAGGAGATTAAAAAGGGAATAGAAAATCGTTCTTTTTAGGTACTTTTTTTAGTTCCGTAAAGAACTGCAGAACCATAATATATTTCTCAAAAGAGAAAGTTTAATACACATAATGCCTATGTTTCAGGATAAGATTGCCAAGTTGTTTATTTATTTATTTTATTATATTAAACATATAATTACAAATTATATCCTAATACCCTAACCGAGCACTAGCAACGAAGGCTATCGGCTCGTTGTAACGAAAGCAGACCAGAGCCTCTGGTGGGAATCGAACCCACGACCCCCGCACTGATAAGCTAGCACGCTACCAACTAGCCTACCGGGGCGCTCGCCAAGTTGTTTAACAAAGTACAAAAAAAGTCTTTAGAAAAATTAATTGAAATTCAAATTAGCAAGAATATTAAAAGAAGAAATTAAAAGTGTTTACTTAAATTATATAGGGCATCAAATTTGAATATTCAAGAAGTAAACTTCTGCACAAAAAGTACCCAACAAGATGTATCTTTTACACCAATTTTCAAAAAGTTAAGAAGTACCACAAAATGTACCAGAGAATAGCCTTAAAAAATCCGGACAACACATTTGCATATACATCCTTTGGATGAAATGCCATAAAAACTTAAAATTCGAAAAAATTACAGATTTTTTAAACCAATTTTGACCACCTATATTTCCAAGATGGCCCAAAAAGCCGAGACATAAAATAAAATTCAAAGTAAGCAGCAAAATGTAAAATGAAAGTATTGAATAAAAAAATTCTGTCAAAAAAATTATTTAAAAGAAAACCATAATTTTTCTGCAGTAGACTCAGAATTCATAGTAGTATTAAGTTTATTAAATTTTTAACAATTTTTAAGATTTATTTCATTCTGTTTCTGTGTGTAGTTTTTATAGATTTTTTCAGTGGATTAGTTTATTTTTAAGGTGATTCATTTATATAAATATTTTTTTTAAGTATCTTTAGGTGCAGGTGTGTGAAAATATTATTTGACTATAAATTTATATAAGTTTTTTTTTTCAAGAAGAAATATTTTAGTTTTATATTAGTTATTATTAAATATTCTCATGCTTAACTACGAAAAACAATTGTATTTTTCAGTTTATGGTAAATAATTATATTTCTTTTTTGTATACCTGTAGAGACATATAAGTTTTTTATATTGTATAACTTTTTTTTAAGGAGGGTTTTCATTTTTTAATATTGGCAAACAATTTCTGTAAAATTTTTTTTTTTTTTTTTTTGGTTGTAAAAAAAATTCTGGCAGTATTGTTTAGTTTATTTTTAATAATAAAAAAAAAATTAACAAATCATTGCTAAAGAAGAATAAAGGTAAATGCTAGAAAATATCAGTTGTTGTGGTTTTTGTAATAAGAAACGAGATATTTTCTGTAATACAAATGACAGTTTTGAATAGAAATTGTATAAATAATTTTAACAAGAAATATTGAATGTAATGATGATGATAATGAATTTTGAATTTTTTTTATATATAAAAAAAACTGATATTTTAAGAAGAAACAACAATAAAACTAATAATGTAAACACCAACTTTTAACAAACTACAACATAACGGATGAAAAAAATTCCGTTTAAATGTTTTATTTTCAGAAATAAAAAACTAATTTCGATCGAAAAATTACGATCACGAATGTTGTAATACGACCCTTAATTATTAATATTCTTCTAAGCCCCTGAAAAAGTATCAAATGTAAATATCGAAATATATATGCACATGTATGGTTGTATATGATCATATATGGGCACACGTGATCATATACGTTCATGCATGGTACAAAATATGACCATACATGATCTCATATGTATAAGACCATTCGAGGGTATACAGCTGTATATGGTTATACATGATTATGTAAGACAATACATCAACCATATATTAGCATATATGATCATATACGATAATTTACCCTCAAAATTCGTATACAAAAACATATATGAGATCGCGTATGGTCATATTGTGAACCATGCATGAACGTGTATGATCATGTATGCCCATTTATGATCATATATATTTCGAATTGTGCATGGGATGTTATATTTTTATAAGAAAATTTTTATTTAACAGATTATTAATTGTTAATATTAGTCAACCCATATTTGAAAAAATTGAGTTACGACATGGATTATATATATATATGTGACCTTCTCAGGAGAAAAGGCACCTAGTGTGTGAAAATGAAGTTTTAAGAAAAACGCATTTAAAGTTTCATAACGCATTATCGCTGTGAACACACCTTCAGTTGGGAGATGCGATTTGGTGACGTCATGCCTATGTGACGTATTTTTTTTCGCTTTTAGTGTGACAATACCTTTTCTCAGCTATCTGTTCGCCCTGAGCAAAGGGTTGTTGTGTGTATACTAATACGAAGAACATTGTAAAAATAACTATAAGAAAGGAAAAGAATAGAGTGACGCTTTTATCAGAAATCTAACTCATATCATCTTATTCTACACCCTTTTAGGTACCAGAATTCACTTTTAAGTCCAAATCCTTTTTTTGACACACTAGGTCCCTTTTGTCTGAGAAGGTCACATATTTTAAATATACTATTTCTGATTCCGAATCCCGTTTCTCGATATCCTGTTCTATGTCTGAGATATCTACCCTCAACTTTCCTCTACATCCCCAATTTCAACATTTAATAAGCCTTGTCTTGCTGCCTACACCACTGCCTGGTATATACTACAGCAAATTTTGCATACAAAAAAAAAAAACTTTATTAGAACATCAGCATTGCTCTATATACCCAATTAAAATATTTAATAAGCATTGCCTTGCTGCATACACCACTGTTTGGCATATACAGCAAATTGTGCATACAACAAATATAACAACGAATATAAATCAAAATGAATAAATATAAATTTCTTTTAGGCACACATAATTGTATGGATATGCAGCAAAGAAAGCCAAATTCAAAAACAAAAATTCATATGCAGCACAAAACAAGAATTTTTTATTGCAAAAACTTTATGACTTATTGTATATAAATGTAGGAAAATGTATATTTTTATTCAAAGTATATGACGCAAATAATAAAGGTGAACACAAACTAGAATATTTATCATACAAATTTTAAGCAAAATTAATTTTTACCTTTTTTCTCGATAACGACTTTTTTTTTTTTTGGTGTATAGGTCAACACAATAATAAGTTGGTGGCGAGATGTTAGCCCAAGAAAAATTTGAAAATATACGATTTATTTCTATTTCAATTTTTGTTTTAACTCAAAATAATACCATTTTGTTAATATAAAGGTAGTCACTACAAATGTGCTTTTCGAGATGAAAGAGTAATCGTAATACGTTGAAATTTTTACAGTAGATAGATATTGATGTTTTTAATTGATTTCTTGCTAAAAGTGAAATTTTCAAAATTTTGAGTTATTACCCTCTTGTTGATCAAGTGCGATATGTTGGAATTTTAGAAAATAATAATTACTTTTTTACATTAAATGTAATTTTTGTTGAGGGCGTTTAAAGAAAGTTAAAATTTTTAAGTTCAACCTTATAATTTGTAAAACACAATGGCCCGTAATCATAGTTCCGCATTAAAGTCGGCTTATCTATTTTGCTATTATAGTCAGAATTAAAGCCAGTTTTAAGTTGAACCGGCTCTAAATGGGTATCACATCAAATGTACCAAATGCCCGCATACATTTTGTACTAAAAAAGAAGCAGGTGGCAACATTGATCAGCTGTTTTTATATTTGCCGAAAAAAATTAAAAATGTGTAAATAAAAGATTTGCAATTGCAGAATGTAAAAATGAAAAAACTTTATAAAAAAGGATTGAAAAGTGTATTTTTATTAATAAAAATTTATTAACTTAATAAATGTTATGCAAACTATCGTATTTATTGATAAAATTTTCCTTTTAATAATTTGCAATTCAAACATTTTTTTTTTTTTCACAAAAATTTTCTTGGCGGAAAACAGCTGTTGTGTGTTGTTAAATTGGATAGAGTCAACTTTAGCTAGTTTTAATTTTAAAGCAGACTTTAGCGATTAAAGTATACTTTTACTTGTCTATAGTATGCCTAAAGTATACTTTTAAGAATAGTCGACTTTACACCTCTTAAAGTATACTTTATTTTAACTATGATTAGCGCCAATAATTTTATAAAATTTGTATACACTTTTTCCAAAACTTTGAAAAAATATTAAAAAAAGAAAATTTACATCAAATTCTCAATTCACTAATATTTATCGAATTAATTGTCGTTTCGTTGATTTTTTTTTAATATATTTATATTAATTTACCGATTTTTACTGAAAATTACAATAAAATTGTTCTTTCATCGGTGTTGTCAAAAGTTAAATACTAACGGCCCAGACAAAGACAGTCGGGTGGGTTAAAAAAAAAACGAATCTACATAATATTATTCATTTTCACATAAAACTATGTGTTGTAGTAAACCGTATAATTTTATGTGGATTATTTTTTTACATTACTCCGGAATGTTTTACAAATTGTTGATCTAAAAATAGTTTCTTTTGTTAATATTTCATAATCGGCCTGATTACGGTTGTCGAATTTGTAGTCGAAATTTTCGACCCCATACAAATTGCTTTTGCGTAAATTGAAAATTATAAAAAAATTAAATTCTGATTATATATTTTTTATAGTCCGAATGTTATTTATGCTGAATTCAATGGTAAAATTTTTTAAGAGTTGTGTTTTTAACGACTTTTCAGCAAGCTCAACTTACTGTCGAATTCGACTACGACAACCGTAATAAGAGCTAATTATTACTACAAAAGCAAATGTTGAAGCAAGAAAGAAAACAACTCAAATTGAAATATTTTGTTAAAAACTACACAATCTGCTGCTCAACTTTATAATTTAATTTTAATTGAAAAATAAAACTAATAAAAGTAGAAATCCATCTAAAATTCAAGAATTTTCGTCTAAATGATCTTGCGTTTTTTTTTTCACTTACATACATATATAAAACTACAATAGGCCAGAAGTTTTATGAAAAGAAAAAGTTATGAATTTTAGATTTGAAATCAGGAAAACCCGGTTAAAAGCAACTCCTAGAAAGAAATTTCAATTAACCACAAAATAAAAAATTGGGCAAATTTTTTTTTTCCCATCTAAAAATCGAAATATATATGAGCATACATGATCATACATGGGCCTGTATATGATCATACATGGGCACACATGGTCATATACGTCCATACATTGTTCAATATATGACCATACATGATCTCATAAATGATCATATATCTTCGGATCCGAAATTTGAGGGTATATGGACGTATATGATCATATACGAGCATACATGAATAATATATGAGCATGTATGATAATATATGCACATATAGCACCATATACCCTCAAATTTCCGATCCGAAGATATATGGTCATATATGAGATCATGTATGGACGTATATGACCATGTATACCCATGTATGATCATATACAAGCCCATGTATGTTCATATATATATCATGTATGTTCATATATATTTCGATTTTTACATGGGTTATTGGATTTCTTAAATGAACTAACTATTCGCGTTACATTTAAGCAAAGAAACTCAATTCAAGATAAAATTTATCAAAAAAAAAAATCTAAATTTTCGTAATAGAAAGGGAAAGTTATATGAACTTTTGTTCCAGGACAGTCAGAACCAAGTGTTTGTCTTAAGCGAGTTCATATTAACAAATAATTTGTATAAAAAAATTGTTGACAGAACATCGGAACTTTTGCATCAAGTTCGTATTAAACGAGAATTCGTCTTTAACGAGTTTTTTCTGTTTTTCAACAATTTTTATTATTTTTTTTTTTTTTTGCAAAAACGTTTTAGAAAAAAAATATGTTTGATTTAAAAAGAAGGCTCCTAAAGATGTTACAGATTTATCGTGTTGATGGTAACAGAATGTTAACTTAACAGAATTTAAACAAAACGAATAAAAAAAATTACAAAATTAAATCATTTAAACGATTTCTTTCAATAAAACTCCTTTAGAGAAAACAAAATTAAAAAAAAAAAAATCATAAACTTAATTAGCCTGAAAAGTTAAAATTATAATTAAAGGAAATTATTTATATCTTCAATGTATGTATATATAAAAAAATATTTATAATTAAAACAATTTTAATATACAACTTAAGCATGTAAAAAATTATTTATATATAAGAAAAAGAAATAAAATTAAAAAAAAAATAATGTAACTAAAATAATAGTTAAACATATTAAAATTAAAAGAAATTAAAAATGTAAATTGCAAAATTGTTGGCTTTTTTTTCGTTTTTGTTTTTTGTTTTAAATAATGTATGTGGTGTGTATGTATGTATATTAAAATGAAATGTTATACTTTCTTGTAGTGTTTTACTAAAGTTTAGTTTTTAATTTAAATGTTTAAGCTTTTTTTTTTTTGAATTTCTTTCTTTACTGACTTAAGCGTATAGTGTACATTCAATATAACTTGTGGGTACAAAACCTTCATCCCAGCCATTTGTATTATTCATACGACGCACACGCGTCCAACCATCACCTTGATCAATTTCAATAACTTGTAATTCTTCACCCTCATTCATGGGTATGCTACCCTCACTTGTGGCTGTAGTAATGTTTTTCAAAAAATAGAGAGAGAGAGAAAAAGTTTTAAAAGAATTAACCATAAAAAAAATAATAATTCATAACAGGGATGGAAAACATGCTGCAATTGTACTTTTTTTTGGTACATTTTTACCTTGGTTAGTACCGTGGTACTACCGCGGCTCATTTTTTTCAAATTTTCAATTTATAACTTGATAAAACAACATAACATATAGACCACTTTTTTTAAAGCAACTATAAATTAAAACCCTGTTTTTATTTATTCAGCTACTATAGTAAAAAATAAAGTCAGTTTTAATCAAATGTACCAAATGTTTACATACACATTGTACTAAAATATTCGGAAGTGGCAACATTGAACAGCTGATTTTAAATTACCTCTCAAAACAAAAAAATAAATAAGAAAAAAGTGTATTATTTCTAAAAAGCTATTAAATGCCTTTAAATTTTTTAATAGCAAATTGCCCTCCAAGCGAGGCGGACACAGAGAAAAAAAGGTGTGACATTTATAAAAATTAGAGTAAAATTTTACAAAGTTTTGTGGTTAACGATAAATTTTGTTTCACCCCGTCAATTTAAATTCTTTAAGTCTAGGCAAATCTGACTCAATGCGATAAAAGTGTTAAAAAAAAGCGAAACAAATTTTGGTACCGTGAGGATCGAAAAAGTACAATTTGTTTGTCTGGTTGGTACAATAACAGAAAACATATTTTCCATCCCTGATTCATAAACACTTTATAAAGTTAAAGCTGGTTTATAAAACAAATTTTTTTATTCCTTCTATAACTTTATAAATAGATTATGAATTGGTTTTTAAATATTTCAGTTTTGGGTTTCGTTTGAAATCGCTAAAAGTTTGCAGGCTTAAAACTAAAAATTTTTAAAGCTTGTAATACAAATCAAACGATTTCAAATCAATTACAAAATGAAAATTTATACAATAATGGTGTTCAATAAGAAAACTTACCTTCAAATGGATATAATGCTCGACATGTGCCCAGTGGTTGTAGTGTTTCCAATTCACTTTCAAAATATGTATCTTCTCCAATGGCATTTTCATTTGCACTACCTTGTCCCGAACCCGGCAGCGAAGTATGTGATGTTCCTAAACCACTTTCAGGACTTGCCGAACTGCTGAATTTAAACATGTAAAGAAAATTTTTAGGGAAATTATTGAAGCAGTTTTTTGAGGTGTTTCAGTTTAAAGAAATAAATTTTAAAAAATAAATAAATAATTATACATTTGTATTAAAATAAAACTTTATAAATGTGTTGTTGTCTCATACAAAAATATTTTAAACCAAGTTCATACCCAATAAGCAATTGAAAGAAATATCACCCTAAAGATGTTACGGTAATATCTTCCATTTCTCATTCTAAATAAAATCTTATTAGTTTTTTTTTTAATATCTTATGTTTATTAGCAGGAAAACTGTAAATATGCAATATCATATTTTTTCCTGTGCGTCGTATGGACCCATGGATAAACTATTTATTTGATTCAGAACAATTTAAGAATTTTGGCATAGATATGTTAGAGCATTTTTTATCCTTAAGAGCATATTTTTGTATGTATTTCAGCATTAAGAGCATATTTTGAGGTAAAAGCATATTTTTAGGGCATATTTCTAAATTTTTAGAGCATATATGTGTCTTTTAAGGCATATTTTGTGTTCTTTTATACATATTTTTTTTTCTCATTTTAATATACGATAATTGATGATGTCAAAGAAGTACTAGCTTTCAAATTCGCCCCCATTACAAAAATATGCTTAGATGTAACAGACAATGTTTTTTATTTAAAAGTTTAAATCAAAATTTTGTAGTTTATTGCAACAACAACCTTTATTGAAAATCGTATTTTTTGTAAAAAAAAAAAACCGTTCAAAAACTTAAAAGCTGGTATATTGTCATTTTTCAAATATTTTCATTTTGTTTTAATTAAAAAGAACAGGATACAACTGTTTCCTAGCAAAACTTTGGCAATGGGTGCGATATTCTCATGCGTTGCCTTGTAATGATAGCTCGTTACCTTTTTCATTATTTGCAAGCATAAAGTAATAAGTTACAAGTTATTGATTACGCAATAAAGGTTGGTTGAAAAGTTCCTGCGCTCACCAAGAGATGGCACTGCTAGCTCCAAACTTTTTTTTTCTCAAGTTGGTATAACTGTCATGAGAACACATGCAAAGTTGCAAGTCATTCTGTCAATTCTTTCTTTGTTTACAAGCCATTTGAAGTTGACGTGTCATTGATTTTTTTTAATATGGAAACAATTGAATATCGTGCAGTCATTAGATTATTTGTTTTGAAGGGTTTAAAAGCAAAGGAAATTTATGAACAATTGTTAGAAGTGTATAAGGAGTCCTCACCTTCAAAACGCACCGTTGAATTTTGGGCTTGTGAATTTAAACGTGGTCGTACCAGCCTTAAAGACGATCCACGCGAAGGACGACTAAAAACTGCAACCACAGCAGAAATCATATAGCAGGTACATAATATGGTTAGTGAAGATCCAAGTTTGACTAAGCGTGAAATTGCTAATGCCATAGGCATCTCAGACGAACGAGTACTCCATATTTTACATGAAAAATTACGTATAAAAAAAACTGTTTGGAAAGTTAGTGCCGCACACATTAACAATTCAACAAAAATTGGACCGAAAACAAATTTCTCAGCGTAATTTGGAGCGTTTAAAGCCGAATAAAACCGATTTCTTGCGTCCTTTTTTAACTATGGATGAGACTTGGATCTACCACCATGATCCTAAATTGAAACTAAAACGTTTACAGTGGACTGAAGCTGGTTGTTCAGCTCCAAAGCAGGTGAAGTCACAACGATCAGCAAATAAGGTTATGGCATCAGTTTTTTGGGATGCAAAAGGAATATTGTTGATTGATTATCTTCAGAAAGGTAAAACAATCAACTCTGAATATTATTGCAGCCTTTTGCATCAGCTGGATGGAAAAATTCGTGAGAAAAGACCTGGTTTAAAGAAGAAAAAAATCATTTTTTATCAAGACAATGCACCTGCTCACAAAAGTGTTTTGACGATGGCTAAATTCAAAGAATTAATGTACGAATTGCTTGAACATCCACCGTATTCACCAGATTTGGCTCCTAGTGACTACTATCTCTTCAGAAATCTCAAACAATTCCTTCGTGGAAAGCATTTTTTATCGAATGAAGAGGCCATAGCAGCCGTAGACGGTTATTTTGCAGAGCTTTCTGGAAACCATTATAAGGATGGGATAAAATTATTGGAAGATCATTGGAACAAGTGTATTGAGCTTCTAGGGGATTATATTGAATAAAATAATATATTTCGTAACAAAAACAGTATTCTTTCATTTCGAGCGCAGGAACTTTTCAACCAACCTGTATATTCTGCTTTTCTAATGATGTTTGAAAATCTTTTAAGAATCAGAGTAAGGTTTTCCCTATTTTTCCTTTAAAATAATCAAATTAACGCTATATTAAAAAAATTACTGATCTCAGTTGTTGTAATATTTAAAATAATATCTCAAACTTTGTAAATATATATATATATTACATGAAACGAAATAAAGATGATATTAAAAATTGAAAAAAAAAATCAAAAAGAAGAAACCGTTTAAAAAAAAAAAAGATTTATAAAAAAATAAAAACGCGAAAATCAGACACTAAAGAGTCCGGAAGAGACATCTAACCAAATAAAAAAAAAATTATTTAATTTTTTTATTTTACTAAATGTAGAATTGACTGAAATATGGAAAAATTTTCAGTTTTTCGTAAAACCTTTTAAAAACTTCAGTTCCTATTGTTTTGCATTCCTTTATTTATACGTTTTAGTTGTTAGGTTTATCTTATTTTTTGTGCACTGACCAAAAAAAGTCTGTAATGGCAACTGAACATTTTGCTGTTATTACGGGAAATTCTGCTAATTTGAGCCCAGCGGTATTTTTTGCTAATCTTAGCAACACATGTCTGCTGATGTGTAGTACAATGAAATTTGTAGAAAAATTTGTGGCCGCTACTAAATTTTAGTAGACTTTTTGTAAAGTGGAATTAAAAATCTTTTTGCTAAAATCAGCAAAAAAAATTACTAAATATTATTAATATTAGTACAAAGTTTTAAATTTATTTTTTTTATCGAGCATAAAAAATTTTGATTATATTTTTTTAAAAATATTTTATACAAAATGAAAAAAAAAATCAATAAAATTTGTTAAAACATAAACGAATTTATCATTTTGTTTTAATTTGGTAATTTCTGTTTTGAAAAATATTTTGGTAAATTTTTTTTTTTTTTACTTTTAAGGTTAAATTTTAATTATTTTAAGGGCGGATTTTTAGAACTAAAAAACCTTTTTAGTGCTATTTTAAGTGGATGTCCTCTTTTTAGACATGTGTCGGTATCTTCACTTCCGATCCCTTTTTTAATATATGTAACATTTTAAGGAAATTTAAGTTTGTAGGTGTAAGTTTTAATTAGAAATAACATTTCCTTCAATATCCACTTTTTTAAAATTAGTAATATTTTTTGCTAATTTTAGCAAATCGGTTTTCAAAAATTTGTAAAATGATTTCTGAAATTAGCAACAAAAATTTGTAAATATTCTGTAAAAATTCTGTAATTTGTAAAATGTAAATAGCAAAAAGATTTGCTAAATAATAATTTTTTACTAAAAATCAGTACAAAAATAGTAGAGTGCGATTGAAAACCGATTACAAATTATTCTACTAACTTTTTTTTCTGAGTGTGTATATTAAATTGTTTTGTTTAATAAAAAATATATATATTTTTTTTTGTTTATAAAAATTTTTTATTTTAGATTTATTAATTTGATGGGCATATTTTTATGTTTTTAGTGCATATTTTATGCCCATAAAACACTTTTTTTAAAGCATATTTGCGGTTTCCTTGTTTATCAGCTAGAAGATATAGCTGCGATAACTAATGAAAAATGTCAAAGTGTAATTTGAAAATAAATCGGTAGGTTAGTTGGTAGAGTGCTAGCTTATCAGTGCGGGGGTCGTGGGTTCGATTCCCACCAGAGGCACTGGTCTGTCTTCGCTACAACGAGCCGATGGCCTTTGTTGCTAGTGCTCGGTTAGGGTATTAGGATATAATTTGTAATTATATGATTAATAAAAAAAAATATAAAAAATAAAATAAATAATTTTTTTTTTAAATAATAAAAAACCTCAAAACCAGCAAGAATTAAGCATAAATATTTGCAATTACATTGCAAATATAGAGGTAGGTAAAAATGCTTGAAATTAATTTAAAACTATTTTAAATTAGACTATTGGAAAATAATGTATGTGTAACGTGGGAGATCAAATCTGGCTGGGCGCAAAATTATTGTAGGTATAACGTTTCTTCAATTTTTGTAACCTTTCCAAAAAAAAAGTTTCTTCGAGGTCCATAAAATTGGCATTTGTTTGATCAATAATTTCATCGTTAGAGCTAAATATCTTTCCACTGAGCCATTTCTTTAAGTTTGGAAACAGGAAATAGTCACTATGCCCTATGAAATGCCTACGGCATCAACAATCTCACGCACTTTTATCAAGGACCCTATAAACCAGGATGAAGAAACTACCAAATTTTTAGCCGCCCATGATGCCATGATGCCAAATAGTGCGACTACAAAAAGAATTCTTAGCCGATTTACAAAAACACTTAGCCTCTAGCAAGGGTTGCACCAATTGTATACATTTACATCAAAATCACTGTACTTGCGCTACAACCTTTGCTAGCGGCTAAATGTTTCTGTAAATCGGCTAAGAATTTCGTGGTCTCAGCTAAGAATTTTTTGTAGTCGCACCATTTGGCATCATGGCTTCATGGTTGGCAAAAAATTTGGTAGTTTGTTCATCCTGGCTTATAGGGTCCTTGCTTTTACTCTTCGATCGTCCAACACCATATGGTGGATTTTTTCAACATTTTCGGGTTCAATTGGTCGTCCAGAACGTTTAGCGTCATTTGTACTTGTGCGACCACAACGAAAGTCAGTAAACCACTTTTTATACCCTCCACCATATATGGTGAGGGTATATATCAGTTTGTCATTCCGTTTGTAACATGTCGAAATTTTAAGTCGATTTAGCGATGTCCGTCTGTCTGTCCGTCTATCTGTCTGTTGAAATGGCGATCACGACGCGAAGACGCAAACGGGGGTGCCAATTTTTACTTGGATTGTTGAACATTCTCCCGAGCAGTTTGGTATTGAAAATGAGTAAAATCGGTCCAGTGGTTAAAAAGTTATGGATGAAAATGTGAAGATACCTCTAAATTTTCCATATAAATTGGTGTATTTTAGTACAATTTCATAGAAGCGACAGGTACAAAATATATTTTCTAATATTTTTTCATCAGTCGCTTAGAAATTAATAATATTTTGTAATCACCTGAAATATTTTTCACCTCAAAAAATTTTTATCACCACTAAAATTTTTTTTCACCACAAAAATTTTTTTTCATCTCCATAATTTTACTTCAAAAGTTTTTTACATTATTTGTATCAAAAACAGTAATGAACATTTTTTTTAGGATATTGATGGAGGGTATTCAAAGATTCGGCACAGCCGAATTTAAGCCTTTTTTTACTTGTTTACCATTGAAATCGATGGTGCAGAGTCCCCATACTATTTATCAAGCTTTTCCATGGTTTGATTGACGGTTTTTTCGCAAAAAATAATGTTGAATGAGAATTTGAAATTCACTTTTTTCCATTTAAAAAAAAAATCCACGAGGTTGTATGTTTTGAACAGCTGTTAATGAAACTTGTTAAAAATTTGACGGTAGTTTATAAACAGGTGTTACTTGATGGGAGCAGTATTGCATTTCATATAACTACGAGGGAAGTTCAAAAAGTCACTGACTTATTGATCCGCCCTCGTATCACACAATTGTCTTCAAGAAGAATTGCTTTTGTATTGCATTCGGGATACGTTTTCTACCAAATTGGCTATTTTCTGCAATACGAAAACGATTGTGGCGACAATAAATTTTTTCACTGAGACAATACGATTGGGGAATCGTATTCGTAATTCCATGTTTATTGGGTAATTTATAAAACATATTTGTAGCACACAGAAAATTTTTATTGTACAAATTAAATTTTTTTATTGTACAAATATATATTTTTCAATAAACTACTAGTCGAAATAAAAATTTTTTTTACAAAGTGAATGAAAAAATTTAAAAAATATTAACTATTTTTGAAAAATTTTTTTAATTTGAAATACCAAAATAAGTTATCACTTTCTTCCAGACATTAATTTAGCCATAAAAATGTCGTATGAATTGCCTTAATTTATCTTCCTGACGATAGTTTGGCGATAATGTTTTCAAATGTCGCGGATTTATATTCACGAAATCGTCGTAGAACATATCTTCCAGACAATAATTTTGCAACATGTAGCAGACTTATTTTCAAGACGATAATTTGTTGATAAAAAACTATCCTAAAATGTCACATGATTAATTGGCGATAACAAAATTTTCTAAAATGTCGCGGATTTATCTTTCAAACGATCATAAGACGAAAATAAATGCTTATTGCGATGATAATTTGGCGATACAAAAATTTTCTAAAATGTCGAGGTTTTATCTTTCAGATGAAAATTTGGCGATAAAAAATGTCCTTTAATGTTGCGGATTTATCTTTCAGACGATAATTTTGTGATAAAAAAAAGATCCCAAAATGTCGCGGATTTATCTAGAAAGTAATTATTTGGCGATAAAAAATGTTGCTGATTTGTCTTCCAGATGATAATTTGGCGATAAAAAAAATTCCTAATATGTTGCGGATTTATCTTCCATTCGATAATTTGGCGAAAATTAATATTATAAAGTGTCGCGGAAGTATTTCTAAGAATTATCGCTCTAAAGTATACATTTACTTCCAAAAAAGGGGAATTTCCGCAATAATAATATTATTGCCGCAACAAAATTGTTCCTTCAGACGATACAATTTCGAAACATTTTCGTATTGAAATGTTTGCAGTTTTTTGAATTATTCAATATTAGTGTTAGAGTAGTGATTTTAATGTAGTTTAGTGAAAATATTAAATAAATAAAAACGTTTCAAAGAAAAGCCCAAAAATATCAAAATGGATAATATAAAAAAATTAAAGACAAATTTAAACGAGAGAAAAAACTACGAGACATAAAGCAAGAAGATTTAATCTCTTAAGAGGTTCTTTTTACTCTATCTCTAGCAGTTTTCTCTCACCTGTAAATGAGCCTTAATAAAAAAAATTAAAAAATAATAATGATAGGAAACCCAAAATGTAAAAAAAAAAAAACAAGAAATATTTATAAAATATGCAATTTGTTGGAAACTTCAAACATAGACTTATGAGTGTACCCGTTATTGTTATTATTATGGCCATTTTGTATTTGCGCCACATTATCCTCAGAATCTGACCTGCTTAAACTGCCGCCATCATCGTGTTGAAATTCACCATCATAATTATTATCCTCAGTACTACCATTGGAATGTCTAAAAGAAGTATATAACACCATTAAGAATACTTAATTTTGTTTCTTATTTAATCAATTAATTCTGTCCTCCTTACCTGGATGATCGATGACCATTATTCATTGTATTACGATTTGCTTGCGGACTATTATTGGCCATTGGTATTTGATTTGCTCTCTCTAAGTAACCTTGATATTTTTTCAAATCAATTTTTAATTTTTCCAATTTATGTTCCGATTCATTTAATTGACCCTCCACTGTCATGGGATTACCCAGCGATGAATTCGCCTCGTAGACCACTTTCATTTTCATGAGACCATCTCTGGCTGCTGTTTCTTGTTGGATTTTCTGTTGTAGTTCGGCAATTTTCGCTTGCAATTTTTTGCGTCGTTGATTGGGTGGTAAATCACTAAAATCTTCCTTTTGTCCGTCCGCAGTTAAGGAATTCTAAATATAAAATATGATGTATTTAAAAAAAATATATATATTTTGCAAATGTATTTTTAAATTTATGATTTGTTGAAAGATTATTTAAATAAATTTTGTAACGTGTTACTTAGAAGAATACTCGTACCATAGCATGCAAAAACAACATTTGGCAGATCAATAAAAAAAAAACTAAAAAAAAAAACAGTAATTTAAAATGTTTTTGCTAAATATTGCTGAACTATTGCAAAGGAAGGCATAAACAATCAATATTATTGACAAAATATTTGAAAATCAACATTATGAAAACTTAAATTTGGGGTTTAAAAGTTGAAAATATTGTCAATAATATTGATCATTCTCTAAGATTCTACATATTTTGTTTAACATTTTAAATCCCAATATTTATTCAATAGTCGCAAAAAGTATACAATCAAAAACAAAAATATTAAAAGAAGTTAAATTTAGTTGAATGCCAAAAATAAACTATTCTGTTTCAATGATTTTGTAAATATTGTCAATAACATTGACCGCCAAAGATTGTGGTAAATTGCAGACTACACATTATAGACAATATTTTTGAAATTAAAATAATCAAAAAAAAGTTTTCAAAAATCAAATTATATGATTAGTTGATTATACGGAAATTGATAATAAAAATAGGCTTACAAATTGGATTTTATATAAATATTTTCTGGACTTTAAATAATTTCGTCTACAGTTAATAAAAACATCAAACATGTTGTAAAAAAATTCTTTAAAATACAAAGAGCTTATCCAAATATTAATATTATTGACAATATTTTTGACAAAATAAACCATTTAGGACAAAATATTCAATGAACAATTTCCTTATTGATTTTTAAACTGTTATCTGCAATAGGGATTGTCTGATGAGACTTTTCTACAAAGTTTTCTCGAAATCTCTGATTTTGCTAGAAAAAGTTTTTAGTCTAAAAAGTTTTCTAATTTATATAATTATTACAGAAAATAGTCGTGTGTACTTAGGAGAATTTCTTAAAGCCCGTGGATATTTATTTTTCTAAAAAATTTTCTATTTAAGAATTTTAAATGAAAAAGTTCTTAGAGTGATTTTTTTATAGAAAAACTCGAACATATTTTGGGAATTTTCTTTAGAAAAAACCTTTTTTAAATGTTTTAATTAAAAAACCTCAAACAAGCATTACCTTTAAACTGAGGGCGTTCTCTAACAAAAAGTCATCAGAATTTTAAAGCTTTTTATAAGAAAAATTTCTATTTGAAGATTTAAGAAAGGAAAAATTATTGGAACTCGAAATTAGTATTTTCTTTTTCAGAATGTAAAGGTAATCTTTAAGAAGTTCTTAGATATCAAAAGTAAAAGTCGCTTGAATCAGAGGGATTTTCAATCGAAATCTGAATGTTTGTAAACACAAAAAACTCCTTAGAATCTAAAAGTTGTTCTGTAGAAAAAGTATCCATAATATGGAGATTTTTCTTTATGGAAAAATTATAAGTAACAAATAATGTTCTATTAGGAAAAGTTCATAAAAATTTTTAAAGTTTTTCTATATGAGGATTTCACAGAATTAAAGTATTTTCTATAAGAAAAAATTTTTAAAATCTTTGAGTTTGTCCTCAAAACCTGATTTTTTTAATTTATAGGTTTTTCTATAAAAAAAATGTTCCTCAAAATCCGAATACAATTTTTTTTAGCAAAAAAAATAATTTTTCTATAGGAAAAAGTCTTCAGATTTTTACTGTTTTTCTTTAGGAAAAGTTATTAAAAACTGGAATAATTTTTTATTAGAACAATTCATAAGAATTCAATTCATATAAGGGTTTTTAGAGAAACAATGTAAAGGCTTTTCTGCAGGAAAAAGTCCACCGAATCTGAGAGTTTCATTATAATCTAAAGTTATCGGCATATCAGGTTCTCAGAATCTGAGGTTTTTCTGTAGAAACATGTTATCACTGAAATTTGAAATTTTTTCTATAACAAAGTCATCGGAATCTGAAGGTTTTTTATGGAAAGTAATCATCAGAATCTGAGGAAAAATTCATCAGGATTTGAGGTGTTTTTCATATAAAAAATGTCGTCAGAATACAAGGATTTTTCTATGGGAAAAAGTATTTTAGAATCTAAGGAAAATGTGAACAGGATCTGAGGGTTTTCTATAGAATCTAAAGGTTTTTCTATAGAAAAATACTAGAATCTAAATGTTTTTTAAGGAAAAAGTGCTTCAGAATCTGAGGGTTTTTCTATAGAAAAGTCATTAGAATTTGAAAGGTTTTCTATAGAAGAAAATTATCAGAGGCAAAGAGTTTTCCTATAGAAAAAAGTTATCAGAATCTGAGAGGTTTAGGAAAAATCATCTAAAGCAAAGGGTTTTCTCTATAGGAAAAAATCATCAGAATCTAAACGTTTTTTATAATAAAAATTCATAGGAAAAGTTATCAGAATATGATGGTTTTTCTAAAGAAAAAGTCTCCAAAATTCGAGGGTTTTTCTATAGAAAAAAGTTGTCTGAGGTTTTTTCTGTAGACAAAAGTTGTCAGAATCTGAGGGTTCTTCTATAGAAAAAAGTTATCAGAATCTGAGGAAAAATAGGAAAAAATTATCAGAATCTGAGGAAAACGTCGTCAGGATCTGAGAGGTTTTATATAGAAAAAGTCTTCAAAAAATTAAGGTTTTTCTATAACAAAAAGTCATCGGAATCTTATGGATTTTCTATGGAAAAAATATCCTCAGAATCTGAGGGTATAAGAGGAATCTGACAGGTTTTCTACAGCGAAAAAGTAATCAGAAGCTGAGGGTTTTTCTATAGTTACAAATTGTCAGAATCTAAGCGTTGTTCCATAAGAAAAAGTCTTTAGAATGTATTTTTTTTTTTTTTTTTTTTTTTTTGTAGGAAGAAGTCATCAGAATATGAAATTTTTTTGTGAGTGAAAGTCTTTAGAATCTTAAAAGATTTCAATATTAAAATGTCCTTAGAAGATAAAGAAAACTGAATCAGAATTTGAATTTCTGCAGGAAAAAGTCCCCAATATTTTTATAAAATTTGTACCGAAATTGATACAAAAAAAAAACAAATTAATTCTTAAGTCTGAAACTTATTAAAAATTGTGTATAAACAAATTTAAAAAAAATAAAGAAAATGTAATTAAATTTATTTTGTTACGTCAATATCTAAATATGTTCTAATATTAATAACGGTATTAAAAGTGAAATGACAAAGTGAAGGTGAAAAGTGTTAGGACAAAAATACAACTATAGAGAGTGATTGAGAGTGATAGAAAGAGAAAGAGAGAGATTAAGGAAAAGTGAATTAATTATAGTGTGTGTGTTTTGCAAAAAAGTTAGTAATTACTTTTAAAAATGTTTTTTGTTTTCTTAATATTAATTAATCTTAATCTTACTTAATTTTAAAATTAGCATTCTTATTTGTTGTAAGTATTTTAATTTTATTACTTTTTTTAAATTAAATGCATTCATACCTTCATAGTGATACAGGCTTCAACAATCTTCTGTGGCTGTGACAGAGAGAATTTTTGAAATTGTATCACATTTTTTTTTTTTTTTTTGTGTGTTTTAAAATTTTATTAAAACAAAGTTTTAGTTTTTGAATTTTAATCAAATTATTTAAGAATTTAACAAAATCATTAGGTGTATGAATTTTTTTTTAGTGTAGTTGTAATTTTGATGATGGGATGATGTGAATTGAGTCGAGTGGATGATAAAAAGAAAATTATTTTTTTAGTGTTTTGAAATAAAAATTAACGAAAATATAATAAAAAAGCATTCTATTAATACCAATGTTTGTGATTTTGAAAAAAAAACCAAATATAAAATAATATATTAATATAAAATTATTTAACAATTTACTAACAAAAAATACATAATCCTGCGGATTCTGAGATGTTTTTTCTATAGTAAGAAAACCCCTCAAATTGGAAGGATTTTTTTCTATAGCAAAAAAATTTAGACTATACAGACTTTTTTTAGAAAACCCTCAGAATTAGAAGACCTTTCCCGATAACAGGAATTTTTATGGAAAATCCTGAAAAATTTTATTCAGAAAAACCCCTAAAAAATGCCTAAGATTCCGATATATATTTCTGTACAAAAACTTTCAGATTCTGAGCAATTTTTCCGATAGAAATACCAGGGCAATTTTTCTATAGAAAAACTCTCAGATTCTGTGTTATTTGTTCTATAGAAAACCTGTCAGATTCTGCAAAATTTTTATCCAGAAAAATCTTCTTCAGATGTTCAACAATTGTTGCTCAAATTTTTAGATTTACAGCAATTTTTTCTATAGGAAAAATTATTAAAAATCTGAGTATCTGAATCTGTTTTTTTTCTAGGGAAAGTGAGAAGTATCTGATGGTTTTCCCATAGGAAAATTTTACTCAAAATCTGAGGGTATTTCAATATGTAAAAATGTTTAGAATCTGAGGGTATTTTTATCGGAATTTTTGTCCATCATTTGAGGGCTTTTCGTTAGGATGAATTGTACAGGATTTAAGAGTTTTTCGTTGGGGAGAATTGACAGGATTTGAGAGTTTTTCGTTGGGAAGTATTGTACAGGATTTGAGAGTTTTTCGTTGGGAAGAATTGTCCAGAATTTGAGGGTTTTTTTTATAGGAAAAATTTGTTATAATTCTGAGGTATTTTCTAGCAACTTTTCCTCTAGGGAAACCCCTCAGATTCTAAGCAATTTTTCCAATAGTAAAATCCCTTAGATTCTGAGTAAATTCTTTAAGAGATAAACTTATGGAATCTAGAAAATAATAGATTTATCTGTAGCACAGATAAACCCTATAGAAGGTTCCTTAAATGCGACGGACATTGTCCTACAAAAAAAAACCCATCAGATTTTAAGTATATTTTTTATATAACTTTTCCGAGAGCATTTAGCTTTAGGAAAGTGCTCAGAATTTGAATATTTTTTTTTGTATAAAAAATTCCTCAATGTCAGAGCAATTCTGTTTTTTAAATTCTGATAATTCTATTTTTTTAACAAAATTTCTAAAAGGGTGTTACAGTTTTTATGCTATTTATAGTAAAATTAAAAAAAAGAAAATGAATAAAAAAGTACAAAATGAAACCACAAATTAATTCGTGACAAACTTTTTATACAACATAATGCAAAATCAAAATTATGTCAAATTATAAAAATTGATATGCAATGAAGAATAAGTTCTATGAAATCGGTATAAGTTGAAATGTTAAAAAAATAAAATTATTAACAAATGTGTCCCAGGGAAAAAGATTATTTTTGTTTGGCAACATAAAAAAAAACACACACAAAATATATAAAACTTTTAATAACAATAACACAAAAATTAAATGGAATCCAATTAAACAGTTCGAATTGAGGAGGACTGGAGGGAAACATGTTAAAAACAAATGTGAAACAACAACATACCACTGAGGACTATAAGGATATATTGTACTTACATTAAGCAGAAATTAGAAGCAGTAGAAGAGATAAATGTAACGAAATATTTTGTTTTTGACAAACGTCCACAAGTTAAAATGCATCAATCAATATGAAGAAGAAGAATGCATATATAAAATCACAGAAGAATAAATTATAATAAAAATTAAAAAAATAAAAAAAATAACGGAAGAACATTAATAAGAAGAAAAACAAAACGACTTGATGAGTGGAGAAAAAAGCAAGATATTTCTCATAATTAACAAACAAAAAAATAATAAATAAAAAACTTCACAAACATTTCTTTTAAATAAAAAACATCTACTAACTACTTGAAAACATAAAATTTTTCTTTTATTCCGTTAACATCTGTTATATTAACATTTTAAATATTATATACTTTCAGGGGGCTTTTAAAATATATTTAAAAAAACAAAAAATCGGTTATAAAGGGTGATTCAAGTAGAGATACTTTTTTCAATAGCCCTTTTTTTGACAGCTCACGTGTGAGTCGTGTCATGCTAGCATGTTATTTTTGTTTAGTATTGTTTGGCATTTCATAATGGAAAGACTTACGCCTGAACAACGTTTACAAATCGTTCAACTTTATTACGAAAATTCACGTTCTGTGAGGAATGTTTTTCGTGCACTTCGCTCAACTTATGGTCAACATAATCGGCCTACTGAGCGTACTATTCGCAACACCATCACCCATTTTGAGACCCAGCATTCATTATTGGATAATATTCGACCGAATAGACCACGTCCAGCACGCTGTGAAGAAAATATAGCGGCCGTAGCTGAGAGCGTACACGAAGACCGTGGAGAGTCGATTCGGCGCCGTTCGCAGCAACTCGGACTGACGTATGGAACGTTTTGGCGCATTTTACGTCAAGATCTTAAATTGAAAGCGTACAAAATACAGCTTGTGCAACAACTGAAGCCGCTCGACCTTCCCAAGCGACATCGCTTCGCTCTATGGGCTCTTAAAAAGTTCCAAGAAGATCCGACGTTTTCGAGGCAAATTTTATTCAGCGATGACGCCCATTTCTGGCTCAATGGGTATGTAAACAAACAAAATTGCCGCATTTGGGACAAAGAGCAACCTTAAGAGATTCAAGAACTGCCACTTCATCGAGAAAAAAACAATGGTTTGGTGTGGTTTGTGGGCCGATGGAATCATCGGTTCATATTTCTTTAAAAATGATGCCGGTGCGAACGTAACCGTCAATGACGACCGTTATCGTGCCATGACAACCGACTATTTGATGCCTGAAATTGAAGCTCGTGATCTCGGCGACATTTGGTTTCAACAAGACGGCGCCATTTCACACACATCGCATCAATCAATGGATTTATTGAGAGAACACTTCGGTGAGCACATAATTTCACGTTTTGGGCCGGTCGATTGGCCACCAAGATCGTGTTATATCACACCGTTAAACTTTTTCCTGTGGGGATATGTAAAGTCTAAAGTTTATGCGGACAAACCCGCTTCGGTTTAGGCCTTGGAGGAAGAAAGCATCATGCGTGTCATTCGCCAGTTACCAGTCGAAATGCTCGAACGAGTCATCGAAAATTGGACTCAACGGATGGACCATCTGCGACGTAGCAACGGCCAACATTTGATAGACATAATCTTCAAAAAATAAATGTCAAATGATAATAAACATTCCCCATTCAATTTTAATTTTCTGTTTTTTTTTTCTTTAAAAAAGTAGGGAACATCGAAATGGATCACGCTTTATTATTAAGCCACTAAAAGTATGTTATATTTTGGACAAATTTACAGCACTGTTAACACAATAAGGGAAAAAATTCTTAGAACTTCAAAGAATAACTAATTTAAATCGAATCATACCTTGTTACTGCCAAATATATTGAATATGCCCACACGTTTCTTAAGATTTTTGGTACTTATCGTACCCTTAACAGTTAAATGACTGGTCTGTACGCTATTACTATAGTGGGAATCTTGAGAAGAATCGAGGGTATCTTGTTTTGATAAATCTTCAAATGGTATATCCAGTGGTGGTGTAAAACCAGATTGATACCTACACAAAAGAAAAAAATATAAATAAATTATTATCGAGTTTTTAATTAAATAAATTTATTTTATGATAATAAAAACCTTTCTATAACTTTATACGAATCTTCTTTTTCATTTATCGCTTCACCAGCTTTAACAATACCCTCTAAACATCTGGCTATAATGGGGGCAACAGAGGACTCCACATCAGCCGCTCCTATAACAAATTCACGTATGCCTCGGGTACGTTTCTCGTCCAGTTCTTGTAAGCGATTGAAAACCTAAGAATTATTTAAAAAAAAATTTATGATATATTAAATATATTATTCCATCAAGTTTTCTGTTAACGTCTAATCAGGGACTTTCAAATGAATTCTTAATTCATCACATTACAAGTTATAGGAAATTCTGGAAGTTGTTCAATAAGAACAGTTAAATGTAGTATAAAAATTAAAGTTGGACATGCCGACTCAATGATAACCTACACCAAGTATTATAATTTGGATCCTATTCTAGGAAGCTTTTCAGATTTTCAGGGTTTTTTTTATGGTCATCACAAATTCTGACTAGAAATCTAATTAGCAGTTTTGATATTGATTGGGTTTTGGTCTTTGTGTTGAGTTTTATGGCTTTGATGTGTTCCGAAGTAAAATTTTATGGCCGACATAGGGGTGGAAATCGTCCCACCCCTAAAAAGGGAGGTGTTTTATTTTACGATTTGTTAGAATAGAGCCAAAAATTACCGTTATCTGAGGGAGTTACAGGGTTAAAATGTTTCACAAAAATATTTGCGTAATATGTACTACAAAGTTGCTGAACATACCCTACACCTAAGATGTAAAGGACACTTAGTTTCATATACCGATATGCTGCACGAATAGGTCAAGAGGGTAAAACTTTAACCCTCCTAAAATAAAATTTCGATGTGATCTTTCAAAATGTCGCCACACGTATTTTTTTGTCTCCTCTAACAGAATCCATTGTCAGAACCCCGCAATTTTTTTTTCGTGTATAAAAATATCCCAGACTTTAAAACTTTTTCTCTTAAAGAAATGTAAGCATTTTGCTATAAGAATATAAGAAGGTTGCTTTAGAAAAATTTTGTAAGAATCAACGATTTTTTTTATAGAAAACATTACTCCCAATCTACAAAGCGAAAGTTTTAGCGTAAGATGGCTTTTTAAAAGAAAAACTCTTTAAAATCTGGATTTTTTAAATAGAGGTCCTTAAGTGAGGATTTTCCTTCTAGAGTTTAAAATTATTTCATAAAAACAATTTTGTACATTTTCAAGGAAAAAGTTTTAAGAATTCAAAATCATCTCACACAAAAATTATTTTCTTTAGGCGATATCGCCAGAAATTAAAAAAAAAATGTTTTCAGTGATAAAAAAATGTTCGTGAAAATTATTCTATAGAAAGAAATTTTTAGAATCTAATGGTACTTCTGTGTAATAAAATGGTTATCAGAGTTGGAGATATTTTTCTATTGAAAATGTGCCAAGAATCTGTTTTTTTTTTCTATAGAAAAAAGTATGTAAAACCTAAGGGGGTTTCTATAAAAAAAAATAGCTAAAAATGCATGGAGGTTGTAATGGAAAAAATCATTAAAATCTTGTGGGTTTTTCTAAAGTAAAAACTCCTAAGAATTTAGATTTTTCTTAAAAGTCTTAGAATCATTTTTTTTTTAAAGAAAACACTCCATAAATTTAAGGATTTTTTTAAAAGAAAAAATTTTCAGAACCTTAGGGATTTTTCTATTAGAAAAACTTTTCAAAATCTAAGAATTTTATATAAGAAAAATTTACTAAGAAATAATTGTGCAGAATATATGGATTTTTTATGGAAAGAAATGTTTAGAGTTGAAAGCTTTTTTTTGGTAGAAAGAGTTTTTCTATAGAAAACAAAATTTGAAGCTCCTTCTATTGAAAATATTGCTCAGCATCTAAAGGGGTTTTTTATTTAGAATTCGAGGTTTTTTCTATAGAAAAATTTTTTAGAGTTTGAAGGTTATTCTATAGGAAAAAAAATTCAGAATTTGTCCTTAAATTTTGAATTTTTATCTAGAAAAAAATTCTTAGAAGTCAAAAAGCCAAAAAAAAAAAATTATTTTGTGCATAAAATCTAAGGTTTCTTAAAAAAAAATACCCTTAAGGAAAAATCTCCTGAATCAAGAGAATTTTCGTATATAAAAATTGCAGAATTCAAAGATTTTGTAACAGGTTAAAGTCCCATACATTTATGGTTTTCCTATAGAAGAAATTGATTACAATTTTAAAGTTTTTCTATATTAAAAACTCTCAGTTTCTGTGCGTTTCTTTTAAAATTGAGCACAATCTGAGGGTTTTTCCATAAGTTCTAAAAATTTAAGAGTTTTTAATAGAAAAGTTTCCAAAGGGTTTTCTATAGGAGAATTTGTTTAGAATGTGTGATATTTTTCTCTAAAAAAAATTAACAAATTATGGGAGTTTCTCTAAAGGAGAAAGGGCTTAGAATCTGACGGATTTGCTATAAAAAAAATTGCCAAGAATCTAGAAAAAATTCTCGGATTGTGAGGTTTTTTTTTTAATTACGCAGAATCTTAAGTATTTCATAAAAAATGCTCAAAATTCCAAGATTTATTATAGAAAATGTCCCCAAAATCTAATTCAAAAAATCTGAGGTTTTTCTTAATCAGATGTTTTCAAAGGAGAAGTCTGCTGAATAGGAGAATTTTTCTATATAAAAATTACAGAATTAAAGCATTTTTAAAATAATAAAAATCTAGGAAATTTGTTAAGAATTTGTGACGATTTTTGTAAGAAAAAATTATCTGATTTTGAAAGGTTTTCTAAAGTCGACAGATTCTTAGGGGGTTTTTTTTAATTGCACAGATTCTGAGGGTTTTTTTTTTTTTTTTGATTGCGCAGAATCTGAGAGTTTTTACATGAAAAAAGATCAGATTTCCAAATATTTTAGTAGAAAAAATTCCCCAAAATATAAGGATTTTTCATAAGAAAAATTGCTTAGAATTTGTACTTTTTCTTTACGAAAATATGGGCAGATTGTACTCATAATCTAAGGGTTGTTCTATAAAAAATTGCTTTGAATCTAGAACAAAGTTTCATAAACCAAAAAGTTTTCAAAATTGAAATTGTTCAGCTTCTAAGGTTTTCGCTAAAACTGAAAAACTGTTCAGAATCTAAAGATTTTTTGATAAGCAAATGACATTAAAATTCAATGGCAAAGGAAAAGTTCACAGAATCGAAGGATTTTTTATGAAAAAGCTTTTAGAATCTTCTAGAGAAGCTGAAATTATTTTCTTTAAAAGAATTTTGGGAGCTTCTTATGTAAAATTCCTCTGAGTTTATAGATATTTTTGGGCTCCATAAAGTCATACACTCAAAAAAAAAGACATTAACTAAAAAAAAAATCCTTTAAAATAGTTTATAAATTGTCCTCAATTTAAGTAAAATTTTATTAAAACTAAGAAAAATTTTCTTAAAAAGAATAAAAATTCCTAATTTTGAGGAAAAACGAAATAATTTATATACTCAGAAATAGTTCATATTTTCCTAAGTAATATTTCTTGATTTTGGGAAAAAAAAACAAGTCAATTAAGTAAAAATATATTAATTTTAAGAAAAAACGTCTTAGTTTTCAGAAAATTGCATACTCAAATGTAAAAAAATTAAGTTTAGTTCAAAAAAATTCAGGGCATAATTTACTCTTATTTAGTTTAAAAAATGTGTCTAACTTAAATCGAGAAAGTACTTGAACTTAATGTGTGTTTATTTTTGTTTGCGAGTAGTAAAATTAACTAAATTTTAGAAAGCCATTTCCAAATTCAGCTTTTAAGTATACCACTTTCTAATTTTGAAGAATTGTTTTCTAAAAATTAGTTCAGACAATTAAAAACAAAAAGTAATAAATTTTTTCCTATGTAATAATAAAAATTTACTTGATTTTAGAAACTGATGAACTATTTCCAAGGAAAATTATCATGCAACTTAGTTCAGATAAATTTTAAACATTTTTATAAAATATTATTTTTTTCAAGTAAAAGTTTTAAAAAATAATAATAAAATTTGGTATAGGATTTTTTTGTTGAAAAAAATTTAAATTATTTTCAATATTCTATTCCAAAAAACAAGTTAAAAACAAACCAGTTAGTTTTCCTTATTTTCAAGAAAAAATATTATTAAATAAAAGAAATTAAAGTAACCATTTAAAAAAACTATCGTGCATGATTGTAATTTTTGGTTCGTGATCGTGCGTGAGCGTGCCAATCTCTAATCTTAAGTCTTAAATATTGAACTTAAAGTAGCTTAAAATATATTTTCAAATTTTTTTTAGCATAGGGTTAAAAATTTCGAATTTGCGCTTTTATGTAATAAATTTGATTGTTGACTACAGTACAAAATATGGCAGGCACATTTTATACATTACGGCATAATGGCTTTCCTATAATTGACTTAGCACTAATTAAACTTTATATATTTATCGAACTATTTTTTTCGCCTAATAATAAAAAAAAGTTTAAATTTGTATATGTCAAATAAAGTTTAAGCTAAAAATCCCATAACATAAACTTGTGACTTTTCCATTTCCAAGAAATGTAACTGTGATATTTTGTATTTTTGCAACAATTTCCTTTAATGAGTTAATTTAAGAAGACAAAGGACCCCCAGTGTTCCTTAGCCATAGATGCCGTGTGTCACTTAGGGGGTCCCATTTTGTAGTTCTCTCAAGCAGAACTGTTAATAAACCATAAAAGGATCTGACTTTTCACTATTTATAATATTCCAGGATATTTACCTTTTTGCTAATAAAATTTAATATATATTTTAAATACATGAATTTAGTATACTACGAAAATGTATTGCAAAAAGCTTGTAAAGAGCAGTGTCCTCACAAAGTGGAAGTCCTCTGAAAGTGAGAAAATACTTACTCAATGAGTGTAAAGTTCTTTAAAATATATGGTAAAATATATTACCTCTGCCATATAAGCAGGATAAGGATAATTTTCACTTAAAAGAAGTGCTATTTAACTTGATGCTAGAAAATATTTTCTTATTTTTAGGGATTTAAATACTAGTTTTTAGTAAAAAAAAAATTATCTAATGAACTAAAATAAAATAAAATTTTTCTTAAAACCAAGGAAACATTTCCTAACTTACAGTAAAATTTTAGATGATGTATGAACTAATTAGGAGGCAATTTTACTGTTTTCTAATAAAAATTTACTTCTCAGTAGTAAAATTTTTCTATAATTTGTAAATTTTAACCAAATTTTAAGTAAAATTTGTTTCTTAATTTCAAGGAAAATTTTATTAAATATTGGTAAAAAGTATCTTTGGCGACGTTTTCATTTCAATTTTTCCTCTAAATAAGTTAATTTTTCTAAATTCTAGTTAATTTTTTCTCTCCGTTTAACTCAATACACTTCATGCAGCGATTCTTAATTTTTTTCTTTTCGAAAGTTCCTCAAAATTGGCTTCTGTGTGCAGAGATGACCTCCTCATTCGTAAATTTTTTTCCGCCGGGCTATTTCTTTAAATTTGGAAACAGACAAAAATCGCTGGTAGCCAAATCTGGAGAATAAGGCGGAAGCGGCAACAATATAAACCAATAAAGAAGATAACTATTTTTGGCTAAATGGGTGCATTTTTTTCTTGATTTCTTCACTTAATTGCACTAATAATAATGAATAATGTTCTTTGTTTTGAATTCTTAGTGACTTGCCCTCGTATTTTGTAAGAAAAGTCTTTCGATTTTGAGAAACTTTTTATATATAAAAAATCTTTAGAATCTTAGATGTTTTATTAGGTTCATTCATTTATTTTTCTCAGTCAAGTCCAGTAAGAATTACTCAGTAACAAAGATAAATTTACTCTCAAAGTGAAAATTTTCTAAAAAAAAAAAAGTACACGAACGGTAAATTTGCAATAATTTACAAGTTTATTAAACAGCTGATTGTAAAACCAAATGCAAAAATAAATTATAACTGGTTGATATGGAAAAAAGGGGATATTTGTTTTAATTTTTTAAGCAGAAACATTTTAGAAGGTTTTCATATCTTTTCCATACACTATTTGTTGCTTTGCATAAAACATTTTTATTTATAAAAATTTATCATGTTTTTTCTGCTTAAAAATTCTACCTGGCAAAAATTGTTCAATAAAAATTTGAAAACTCTCAACATCGAACTGTCTTTCTGTTTACTAAATATTTGTGTAAACGAACGCCTTCCAGTAAAACTTTAAACAAATTTGTACAAATTATTGTGTAAACGAACGGAACTATTATAATAAGCTCCTACTACACTTTAATATTTCCTAAAAGTATGTTACATTTTATATGAAAATGTTAACTTGGCAGACGCTAACAGAATGAATATAAAATTATTATTATTAAATCTTTTCATTTTACCTCTGGTAATAATTCATTGTAATGCTGTTGCTGTAAATTATTTGTTTTCTGCAACTGATTGGCATATTCATTTTTTGCATCATCAGACTGTTGTATTTTTGCTGTCATTATATTTTTATAACGTTCAACTTCGGCTCGACTTAAATTTAAATCCATATCAGCTTTTTTATAATTTTCTACAGCTTTTTCTGAATCACGATAGGCTTTTTCATAATTACGTTTGGCTCGTTCCAAAGAGGCTAATTGTGTGGTGAGGTTTTGTTGTAAATATGTACCGTTTGTTAAACATTTCTGCAAAAAAGAAATACACATATTTAAGAATTTTTTTAGTACAATGGACATGTTTAGTATAATCTAAAACAAAAAATTATTGATCATACTTTTCTCTCTTCTCTGAGAGTTTTGGATAGTAAGGAAATGCCTTGAATTATTTGTAATTGCAGGGATTCTGCTACCACTTCCCGTTGTCCAGCTAAATCACTGATTTCATTGAGAACTTTACGGAAAGCTTGCCATGATGTGAATCTAAAAAAAGAAATAAAAAAAAACAAATTAATTTCTTTATAACAATGAAACTATATATAAATTTATCTACTTTTTGTACAAATTGATGATTTATGATATTGACACCATACACAACGAAATTATTTATGAATTGATAAATCACAATTTATTTTATTACAATAAAAACAAAACATTAAGAGCTATTGTAAGAAATTGAATATTTATTTAAATATTTTATTTTTATACCCTTCACCACAGGTGGAAGGGTATATATAAGTTTGTCATTCCGTTTGTAATTTCTACAATATTGATCTTAGACCCTATAAAGTATATATATTCTGGGTCCTTATGAAGAGCAAAGTTGATTTAACGATGTCCGTCTGTTTGTTGAAATGGGTTTTCCGAAGAACCCAGACATGATGAGGACTTGATTGTTATTTATTTCTGTTACATGTGATCCATTTCTGCTATTAAAAATCAGACAGATCGGTTAATAAATGGCTGATATATTAGCAAAAAACCAGGACTACCTCTAATTTTTTCCGTAAAATCCCTTTGTTTAATATGTATGTAGAATTTTACGCTTAACAAACACATCCATTTGTTGAAATTCTTTCATCTCCACCTTTTATACACAAACAACACACATACAAAGATTTGTCATTTAAATAAAAACTAAACAAATCTCTAATGAACGAAGACTTTTATATATGTACCTCTATTGACGATGATTTTGTGTGAGCTTCAATAGCTCAGTTGTCTAGACGCTATGTCATAAATACTTTTTTTTTCTCTAAGGCCGCGGGTTCGAATCCCGGTCAATTCACTTTTTTTTGTACATTTTTTTATTATTTTCTTAAGACTTTTTTTTTTTTTTTGTTTATTTTTGGTTTTTTTTTAACATTTAATAATTAATTTATATAAAATTTTATATTAATAATTAAATAATCCATAAATAGGCTAAATACATCAAAATTTTTATAAAAACCCTCTGATACAAACAAAATACAAACGTTTTTATACGCTTCACCACAGGTGGAAGGGTCGCGGGTTCGAATCCCGGTCAGTTCACTTTTTTTGTACATTTTTTTTTATTTTCTTAAGATTTTTTTTTTTTTGTTTATGTTTTGTTTTTTTTTAACATTTAATAATTAATTTTAATAAAATTGTATATTAATAATTAAATAATCCATAAATAGGCTAAAACATCAAAAATTTTATAAAAACCCTCTGATACAAACGGTTTTATTTTTATTTTTTGCTCCGATTTAAAAGAATTTATAAAAAGATTTTTAAACCATTTTATTTCTCATATATTAAAAAAATTTTATACATAATCTTCCTTTGAGTGCAACTATTTTGGGTCATAACTTATAATAATTTATAAATAACTATGTTCCTTCAAATTTTTAAAATTAAGCTAAAGAAATTAAAAATATTTTTAATAAAAAAGCGAAATAAAATCCCAAATGCAAATTTGCCAGCTAAATCAAACGTTTTTTTAGAAATAAAACACATGCAGTTCTAGTGATTTCTTTTAACGATTTGTTGAAATTCTTTTCTTTCACCTCTTCACCTTTTATACACAAACAACAAACACTATTCTAGAGCTGTAATATGACCTATGGATACGTTTTATATAGCAAAAGATCGAAAATCTTTAGTATAACATATTTGCTGAAAAACTCGGAAATATCGGTTCAGATACAAAAAAGTTATGCCCAAAACATACATTTTTTTAAATACCTATTTTCTGGAACCATAAATCTTCCCGAGTCCAAGTTTAATCACCAAACTGAACGGTTAATTTCCTCTTAAAGGCGTCCGTATATAAATCTGTCCATTCCATATATGTCCATATATAAACTTCAGTTTTTTCCCAACCATGGTGAAGGGTATATAAGATTCGGCATAGCCGAATTTAGCCGCTCTTACTTGTTAATAAAAGGTTTTTTTTCGAATTTTATATCCAAATTCCATATAAATTTAGGAAGATATAGACTTGCTAAGTTGCTATTATTAATTTAGAATTTATAAAAATGCTGCCAAGTCTTGCAAATTCTTGGCTTTTCTCTTTTAAATGTAAACAAAAATATTAGTCATAAAAATATTTAAAATTTTTGTCTTTTTATTTTGATAAAATACTAAAAACAGGAAAAGCTAAAAAATTATGTGTTTGTTACACTCAAAAAAAAAATGAACTAGAATTTAGAAAAATTAACTTATAGCCTTTTTCCAATGAGCTACATTTTTCATCTTTCATAAATTTGCAAAGATGTTAACATCTTCGCATAAGAATTATACAGGCCGAAAATTCAACATCTTTCTACATTTACAAAAGATGATCCTTTCTCATTTTGTTCCATCTTACATCTTTCGTTATTTTAAGTGTCATCACTAAAAAAATGACAAAAAAAAACCGATTTTCTGTGTGCCATCACTAGCAAACCGACATTGCAGAAAATAAACAAAAAAAAAATTATTCAACAAAAGAAAATGAGCGGCACATGTAACACTTTCATTCTTATGTCTACCAAAAATTTTTCTTCATCATCATCTTCTTCCAGAATGACCTTTAATATTTCAATGTACTGCATTAAAATTCTGGTTTGTTCTTGCAAAGCAACAACTACTCCAATGATTAATGCTTTCTCTAAAATCCATTTTTTATTTTTAACAAAAAATATGCGTCCTTTTCTTTTATTTTTTGACAGCTGAATAAATGGCAGATGTTGCCAATGTAAATACATGTTTCATATTTTCAACATCTTCCACGCGTTTCACAAAGATGTTGTTCAGTGTAAAAAGCCTATTATTTAGAGGAAAAATTTTAAGTAAAATTTGGTCAAAATTTCTAAATTATATAAAAATGTTACTACTGAGAAGTAAATTTTTATAAGAAAACAGTAAAATTTCCTCCTAATTAGTTCATACATCATCTAAAATTTTACTGTTAGTTAGGAAATGTTTCCTTGGTTTTAAGAAAAATTTTATTTTATTTAAGTTCATTAGATAACTTTTTTTTACTAAAAACTAGGACTTAACTCCCTAAAAAAAGAAAATATTTTCTAACAACAAGTTAAATAGCACTTCTTTTAAGTGAAAATTATCCTTATTCCGCTTCTTTGGTAAAGGAAATATATTTTACCATGTATTTAAAGTTACACTCATTGAGTAGGTATTTTTCCACTTTCAGAGGACTTCCGCTTTGTAAACAAATTAAAAAAAATGTACTGCAGGATATCCTGAAACGTAATAAATTGTGACAAAGTCAGATCCTTTTCGTAGTTAATTAACGAACCAAAAATTACAATCATACACGAAATCATGCACGATAGTTTTTTTAAATGTTTACTTTAATTTCTTTTATTTAAAATATTTTTTTCTTGGAAATTAGGAAAACTAACTAGTTTGTTTTAATTTATTGTTTTTTTTTTTGGAATAGAATATTAAAAATAATTTAAACGTTTTCCAACAAAAAAAATCCTATAACAAATTTTATTATATTTTAAAAATAATAAAACTTTTACTTGAGAAAAAGAATATTTTATTAAAATTTTTAAAATTTATCTGAACTAAGTTGCATGAAAATTTTCCTTAGAAATAGTTCATCAGTTTCTAAAACCATGTAAATTTTTATTATTACATAGGAAAAAATTTATTACTTTTTGTTTTTAATTGTCTGAACTAATTTTTAGAAAACAATTTTTCAAAATTAGAAAGTGGTGCACTTAAAAACTGAATTTGGAAATGGCTTTATAAAATTTAGTTAATTTTACTACCCGCGAACAAAAAATTAAGTTCAAGTACTTTCACGATTTAAGTTAGACACATTTTTTGAACTAAATGGCAGTAATTATGTCATAAATTTTTTTCTTGAACTAAACATAATTTTATTACATTTGAGTATGCAAATTTCTTAAAACTAAGATGTTTTTTCTTAAAATTAATAAATTTTTATTTAATTGACTTGTTTTTTTTCTAAAATCAAGAAATATTACTTAGGAAAAATATGAACTATTTCTGAGAATATAAACTATTTCTTTTTATACCCTCCACCATATATGGTGAGGGTATATATCAGTTTGTCATTCCGTTTGTAATATGTCGAAATATAGGTTAAAGACCCCATAAAGTATATATATTCGTGATCCTTATGCAATTCTAAGTCGATTTAGCGATGTCACGACGCGAAGACGCAAGCGGGGGTGCCTATTTTTACCTAGATTATTGAACATCCTCCCGAGCAGTTTGGTATTTAAAATGAGCAAAATCGGTCAAGCGGTTCAAAAGTTATGAGTGAAAATGTGAAGGTACCTCTAAATTTTCCATACAAATTTGTAAAATTTTTCTGTATCTATTTTATTTTCTGTTAAGTAAGTAAAAATGTTATTAAGTCTTCTTATTGTTCGATTACATTTATTGTCTTACATACTATGATAACTAAGTTAACGTAAAAATGAACAATGTTAAAGTCGCTAACAGAGCAGACCTCTGTAAATAAAATTGCTAAAACTAAATAACAAAAGTTCGTTACATAAATTGACAAAACATATTCATATTACAGTTCATGCAAAATTTAGTATATACGTATATCATCTTCCTTTTTTACTTGTTTCCTCAAACTTAGGAATTTTTATTCTTTTTAAGAAAATTTTTCTAAGTTTTTATAAAACTTTACTTAAATGGAGAACAATTTATAAACTATTTTGAAGGAAATTTTTGATTACATTTTAGATCGTCTTTTTTTTTTTTTTTTTTTTTTTGAGTGTAGTAAAGGTAGAGCGCCCTACAATATAATTGCTTAATTTCGCGTTCCGGCGAAGTCCATATACGAAAACACCTTTCGTACAAAGGCAGCCCCAAAAGTTCAAATTGTATTTGTTTACAAAAAATTAAGAAAAGTCAGGTTAGTAGGAATAGTCGTTTTCTTTACAAGTATTTATAGATATAAAATTCGAAAAACAAACATAAAATTGATTCACAACCAAAGACATTCATTCAGAATTAAAATATTTCAAATCAATTTGAATGATTTAAAAAATGGTCTAACTAAATTTTTCATTACTTTTTTAAAATTTGTACATATTTATTTCGAAAATGGTAATTTTTAAAGCTTTTCTTTTTTGTAATACAACTTACTTTCTTAAGACATTTGGATAATATCTTTAACACCTACACTTATTACGTCAATTTTAAAATACCCAGTCCAAAAACACTACACGTATCATTCATTATATTTCACGTGTCAGCACGTAATCATTTAATAAACCCACGTTTATAAACCAAAAACAAAAACAAACAATTTTACGTATAAATATGGCAAATATGGACTGACATAAGTAACACTTTATATATAAATAAAAATAAAAAAAAAAACATTAAAAGAGTTAAAGATGGTCACTCCGACCAAAGAATACCCTTGACAAGCTTGGTTTAATGTCAACTAGTGCAAGGATCCGAAATTTTAAAAGGTTCTCATGGATTTATGTGAATATAAGTTTTCTATTATTGATTTTGCCTGATGTAGGTTATTAAAAAAAATCTGGAATATGGTCCATAGGGCAATAGGTTTAAAGATGGACCCATACTATTCTTATGCTGGGTAATTATTTTTCGGACATTGTTTACCAAATATGAGACAGATAATAATGAATTTGAATTAGCCTGCGACAAACCATAGGAATGATTTTTTGAGGGGCCTTTACATGGTACATATCTAGATCAAAACATGGACCAATTCTTACTAAAATCAACTAACTTTACTCATATTGTCCTAAATTTCATAAAAATATCTTTGTTTGCTACGTGTAACGTATGATGAAGCTCATTTTTGGGGGGGACCTAGTGCTAGGGGTAAAAATATACCGATTTTAACCAAAATCAATAGGCTTCGTTTTTTGACCGATATGAGAGTACAAAATTTCATCAAAAAATATCTGTTTATTTGTAACCTGTAGCGTGGTAAAAAATTCGAACAAGGTGACCCTTATATGAATCCTTATTCTAAACATGGACCGATTTTAAATAAAATCAATAAATATCGTACTTGGAACGATATGAGTCGATGTATCAAATTTCATATGCATCTTTGCCAACTGTAGTTGTTACCACGCTACAAATGCGACAGACAGAAGGACATCGCTAAAATCGCCACAAAAACTGATTCCAAGTCGATCAGTATACTAAAACGTGAGTCCAGGTTAAATATTACATATTGATTATTACAAACATTAGCACAAATTGATAATACCCTTTCTACATTATGGTGTAGGGTGAAAAAAAAACAACAGTTGAATGACTTGAGTGACAGCCAGAGTGTAGATGGATGGTTGACAATTAATTATGAATAACTATTTTACTATAAAAAAAATTTTGAAAAGCCTATAATCGACGAATGAATGGCGTTCAAAGTTTACAAAACAGCAAAAGTACCTATTACGAGGACGGATCAATAAGTCCGTGACTTTTTGAATGAAACACAGTTTTTTTTTTTTTTTGCAAAAAAAAAATATTTTTCAACATAATCTCCTTTAAGCTCAATACACTTAGTCCAACGCTTCTCCAATTTGTGTATCCCTTCCAAAAAATATAATTTTTCGAGGTCCATAAAATAAGTTTGTTTGATCAATAATTCCATCGTTGGAGCTAAATCTCTTTCCACCAAACCATTTCGTTAGGTTTGGAAATAGGAAATAGTCACTGGGGGTTAAATCCGAAGAATATGGCGGACGAGGTACCAATTCGTAGCCCAATTCATGGAATTTTGCCATTGTCACACGTTTCCGTTTATGGTCAATTGAGAGCAAACGCGGCACCCATCTTGCAGACAGCTTACTTAAATCCAACTGATCATTTTAAATCGAAACTACACTGTCATATAAAATGCCTATGGCATCAACAATCTCACGCACTTTAACTCTTTGATCGGCCAACACCATATCGTGGATTTTTTTCTAAATTTTCGAGTGTATTGACCTCAATTGGCCGTTCAAAACGTTCAGCGTCATTTGTACTTGTGCGACCGCAACGAGTCAGTAAACCGCTTTTT
Source organism: Eustalomyia histrio (assembly GCA_949748255.1). NCBI lineage: Eukaryota > Metazoa > Arthropoda > Insecta > Diptera > Anthomyiidae > Eustalomyia > Eustalomyia histrio. Next base: position 36,549,637 of record OX456524.1, read on the forward strand.
TACCATTGAAATCGATGGTGCAAAGTCCCCATAGTATTTATAAAGCTCTTCCTTTGTTTAATTATGCAAAAAATTATGTTTAGGAAGCACTCGAAATTCAATTTTTTTTCCAATTTTAAAAAAATCCACGAGGTTGTATGGTTTGAACAGCTGTTAAACACAAAGTAAATGAGGGAACTTGCTCAAAATTTGACAGTAGCCTATTCACAGAAGGTACTTGATGGGAGCAGTGTTGCATTTCACATAACTACGAGGGATGTTCGAAAAGTCACGGACTTATTGATCCGCCCTCAAAAAAATGAGCGACCACAAGTCATAAAATCTTTCAAAAAAAAAAAAAAAAAAAACACGAGTCAGCAAAATTCCTACAGTGTAAACTCATTTGTCTAATACGTACAAAAAATCCGATTACAAATTATTCGTTTTCTAAAATATTTCATAAAATTATGAGAATCAATCAATCAGTTTTGCATTTTCTTACAAACAAAGAAAAACGTAAACAAAACAGCTGTAAAGTAAATTGGTGGTTAAAACAATTGAACAACGTTCGTTGGGAGACGAATAAGTCACTGCAGGTACTTCGTTATTGTATTTTCGTTCGTGTGAAGAATTATTTTAACAGACTCTTCTAATCTTATGTGGAGTCTTGAGGCATGAAAAATACCCCAATATTTCAAAGCGGAAATGGAATTATTTTACCTTGATGACTGAAAATAAAGTAAATTATGTTTTATAGTAAACCTTCTTTTGCAATTTTTGATATAAACTAAAAGGTTTACTGTACCTAAAGACAGACTCGTGCATTAGAAGGTTTATATATTAATAATATTCTCATAATTTTTTTAATACAAAAATCGTTATGCTACACAGACGAAGGAACATTTCTTTTTTTAGTACAGACGATGGAACCTAAAACGAAACCATACTACTACTAAACACATATACGCGAAAGAAAAGCAAATTTTTAAAATTTGTTTTCATATACTGCTGTTTTTACTTTAATTTTTTTTGAGCGCCCCGGTAGACTAGTTGGTAGCGTGCTAGCTTATCAGTGCGGGGGTCGTGGGTTCAATTCCCACCAGAGGCTCTGGTCTGTTTTCGCTACAACGAGCCGAAGGCCTTCGTTGCTAGTGCTCGGTTAGGGTATTAACATATAATTTGTAATTATATGATTAATAAATAAAATAAATTAATAAATAATACTTTTATTTTTACAGATATCACATTTTATGTCCCATATTTCTCACAAATTTTTATATTAATTTATAAATTTATCCAATTTTTATAATTTTAAATTGTTACCATTTTCGTCTCTCTTTTATTTTATTTACTCCGCAAATTACAAAAGCACCGCACGCAATGACTGCTTTCAACGAAGTAAGATAGAAAAAAAAAACAGTTAACATCGATACAGAGGATGGAACATTGTGTTTGGAAATATAAAATATAAAAAAAAAATTGACAGTTGAGGAACCAAAAATGAAACATGAATTTCAACAGGAAACATTGCTACACACGATGGAACATGCTCATGTTTCGTCTGTGGCCAGCATTATAGTATTTATTTTAAAATCATTTATCTTAGTCGTTTAATAAGAAATACCAGTGTGAGATTTGATCCAATCCAAATAGCTGGTCAAACGGGTGAAGGCAATAGGCAAACCCTTGGCGCAACCGGCAGTAGCACCGAAGGAAGTCAAACCAACTTGAACCTTGGTGGACTCCAAGACCAATGGTCCACCAGAATCACCGTCGCAAGTAGATACACCACCAGTGGTCGAAATGCAAATATTGGTGGGGGCAACATTTTCGGTACCATAAGGAATAGCACAGAGCGAGTTGGTGATGACTTGCATGCGGGCCCATTGCAAGTTGTTGGTAACAACGGAAGCAGAATCGGAGATACGACCCCAACCGGAAGCAATAACGTAATCACCAGAATATGTAGAGTAAGTGTTGGCAATAGCGGGAATCTTAACAGCTTGGATATTGGTAGAGTACGAGACTGAGGGAATCTTGATCAGGGAAATATCATTTCTCAAGTTGGTGCTGTTATAGCCGGAGTGAAGGATGATGTCTCTCTTGTCAACGGTGTAGGTAACTTCAGCGGAGGTACGGATGGTAGCACCCAAGTAGACAGTAACAGATTGGACACCATTAGTACAGTGAGCAGCAGTCAAAACCCATTGGCTACCAATCAAAGAACCGCCACACCAGGAAGAGGAGAGAGCGTTAATTTTCAAGGATAGACCAACTTGGTAGGGGAATTGACCAACATAGGCCGTGTTGCCATTGGTAATGCGTCCTTCATTTTTAACAACTGGTACAACATCATTGCGGTAATCAATTTCAGCAGTACGGAGGTCAAAGGCTGAAGCGGTGACCAATACCAAAAGTAAAGCAATTAAGAATTTCATGTTGCTATTTATTCTATGAACAACTAATACTTTCTGCATTTAGACCGGGTCTTTTATAGTAAAAAAAAATCCGAAAAGTTTGGTGCAAGAAATATCTTATCTCTAAATGGTAAACAAGAAGACCTGCAAAAAGTGTCCACATATCATTATCTGATACTATCGTATATAGAACTTATTGATAATTTGTATTTTTTTTGATAATTTTAATTACTTATTATTTTTGGGTTATTTTTTAAAGTCTTTATTAAAATACTGCACTTCCTTGTAAACAAATTTGCATGACACATTTGGGCAAATCATTTAGACTAGAAATATGTTATGTACGAGTATGTGAACATTGACTTTTTAATGGGTATAAACATACAGATTTTGAGAACTTTTTCTTTCGAAGTATCCTAAGATTCTAATGGGTTTTTCCACAAAAGCTCTTTCAGAATTTTGCGAGTTTTTTTTTACTGACACAATTTTACTTTAATATAAAATCTCTCACATTGTAAGAACTTTATTTTTAAGTGTCGGCCCAGAATAAGAACGATTGTTGCGATGAGAGAGAACGCGCCAAAAACAACAACGTACGACGGTGACCGCACAAACTGTCATATTTATTTTAGTGTAAAGAAGATTCTTTACTCTCCAGTGTCTCCTTTCCATATTACGGCCCAATTTTTTTTTTTTACATTTTAGTTTTATAAAAACAATAAAAAGAAATAATTATTTTAATAAAAATGTACGTTGTTCATTCGCGAGTATACAAAGGGAACATATATGAACCATAGAATATCGTATGCTAATTTTACTCATCATATATTTTTTATTTACAAAAAACTTTTAAAATGCGGGAACTCTGCCGTATACGGATCCGTATACGGACCAGAAAACGCATTTTAAGGAACATCGAAACGGATTCGAATCCGTTTAAAAACATCAATGACGGACCGTCTGCGGACAGGATATATCGGATGAAAAACGGAGTTGTCCGTTAAAAGTTCGTCAATGGCAGACCGTTTACGGATCCGTATTTCTACCGTTTTTTCAACAAAAAACGGATTTATGTAAATGCCTAAATTTTTTAATTTTGAATCAAAAATAATAGTTTTTTGCTTTAAATTTATTTATATAGATATGTAATAAAATGAAATAACAAAATAAAACTTTAACAAATTTAATTAAATGAATTATTCATCTCCAGCATAACTATCATCTCTAGCCATCACTGCGGTTATGGCCCATTGAATATCATGAAAAAATAAAACAAAATTTTAATTTAGTGGTGTTTTCGAAATGATATAACATACAACGCATATTTGCACAATTTTTAACAATATCTATTTTAAATTGGCAGACAATGTTTTTATTTGCAAAATTGCATAAATTTGCGCACATCACCGTAAAACTTGTTTTAAATCTCATAAATATTTACCTGAAATTAAATTTATTTAATTTATTTTGGGTGTATCTGTTTTCCTAAACTTTAGCGCGCGACCCGTATAATGATCACAAACATGTTTCAATTATACGTTTTTGACACCAAAATGAATTCAAAAGCAACGGAAGAAAAACTAATAAAATTCGAGGAAGCCCTTATTTGACGATACAGAAACAGATGCACCAAAACGGAGTCAAAACGTACTGTTTTCGAAAATTCAATTATACGGTCCATTAATGTTCCGTTTACGTACATGCTTTGACGGATACGTATATACGGTCCGTAAACGTGCAGTAGAACCGGATTCATGAATCCATACGTGTCGGAGAGTCCGTAAAAATGTTTCTTGGGAAGTTATAATTTTCTATTTTGAAAAATATTTTTAGTATTTTTTTTTTTACTTTTAACGTCAAATGTTAATTGTTTTAAAGGCTGATTTTTAGAACTAAAAAAAAACTTTTTAGTGCTATTTAAATTGGATGCCCTATTTTTAGACATGAGCCGTTATCTTCACTTCCGAAACTTTTTTTAAATCTATGTAACATTTTAAGGGGCAATTTAATTATTAGAAATAAGATTTCCTTTAAATATCCCATTTTTTAAAATTAGTAAAATTTATTTTGCTAATATTAGCAAATCCATTTTCAAAAATTTGTCAAATGATTTCTGAAATTAGCAACAAAAATTTTTAAATATTCTGTAATTTGTAAAATTTAAATAGCAAAAAGATTTGCTAAATAATAGTTTATTTTACTAAAAATCGGGATTATTGAAAAATGTTTACAAATTTTTTTACTAACTTTTTTTCTGAGTGTAAAGATAGTGATCGAAATTTCGGACGTTTCAAATTGACCACCTACAGAGTAGTCGCGGCCAACATTTGAATGACATTATATTTAAAAAGTAAAAAGTAAATGGTCCAGATCGCTGAAGGTTATTGCAAAAAAAAAATACTTTGAAGAAATCTCTTAAAAAATCTCAAATTTTATTTTTAGGGGGAAACAAACAATTTGTTATAAACCCACTTGATGTACATATTTTCTTATTTTTTTTTTTTCATATTTCATATTATTTATTGGATCATCACTTTTAAAACTGTGAACTAACAATAATTATCCAAATCTTAAATCAAAATATTAATTATTAAGTCCAGCCAGTGCCAGACTGATGTTTTGTGGTTTAGTAGAGATTATTATTGCTCCTTATTATAATAGGACCAGATCCACAGTGTCCCTCCTTCTTGTAAGACGCTGGTTACGGGCTAGTACAGGTTTGTTGAAAAGTTCCTGCGCTCGAAATGAAAGAATACTGTTTTTGTTACGAAAGAATACTGTTTTTGTTACGAAATATATTTTTTTATTCAATATAATCTCCTAGAAGCTCAATACACTTGTTCCAATGATCTTCCAATAATTTTATCCCATCCTTATAATGGTTTTCCGTAAGCTCTGCAAAATAACCGTCTACGGCTGCTATGGCCTCTTCATTCGACGAAAAATGCTTTCCACGAAGGAATTTTTTGAGATTTCTGAAGAGATAGCAGTCACTGGGAGCCAAATCTGGTGAATACGGTGGATGTTCAAGCAATTCGTAATTTAATTCTTTGAATTTAGCCATCGTCAAAACATTTTTGTGAGCAGGTGCATTGTCTTGATGAAAAATTATTTTTTTCTTCTTTAAACCAGATCTTTTCTCACGAATTTTTTCATCCAGCTGATCCAAAAGGCTGCAATAATATTCAGAGTTGATTGTTTTACCTTTCTGAAGATAATCAATCAACAAAATTCCTTTTGCATCCCAAAAAACTGATGCCATAACCTTCTTTGCTAATCGTTGTGACTTCACCTGCTTTGGAGCTGAACAACCAGCTTCAGTCCACTGTAAACGTTCTTGTTTCAATTTGGGATCATGGTGGTATATCCAAGTCTCATCCATAGTTATAAAACGACGCAAGAAGTCGGTTTTATTCGGCTTAAAATGCTCCAAATTACGCTGAGAAATTTGTTTTTGATTCAGTTTTTGTTGAATTGTTAATGTGTGCGGCACTAACTTTCCAAAAAGTTTTTTCATACGTAATTATTCATGTAAAATATGGAGTACTCGTTCGTCTGAGATGCCAATGGCATTAGCAATTTCACGCTTAGTCTAACTTGGATCTTTACTAACCATATTATGTACCTGCTCAATGATTTCTGCTGTGGTTGCAGTTTTTGGTCGTCCTTCGCGTGAATCAACGGTGCGTTTTGAAGGTGAGGATTCCTTATACACTTTTAACAATTGTTCATAAATTTCCTTTGCTTTTAAACCCTTCAAAACAAAGAATCTAATGACTGCACGATATTCAATTTTTTCCATATTAAAAAAAATCAATGAAACGTTAACTTCAAATGGCTTGTAAACAAAGAAAGAATTGACAGAATGACTTGCAACTTTGCATGTGTTCTCAGGACAGTTATACCAACTTGAGAAAAAAAACAGTTTGGAGCTAGCAGTGCCATCTCTTGGTGAGCGCAGGAACTTTTCAACCAACCTGTATGTTGGGATGTGTTTTCAGTTTTGTTAAATAGCGTTGACAGTGTCTAGTAATTTCATCTTTGACCACGGGTATATTCAGATCTTTATGTATGTTGTAATTCCTAACATACCAAGGTGCGTTCGTGATCGTCTTCAAGAATTTATTTTGCATTCTCTGTATTTTTTTTTTATATTGGACGCAGAGGCAGTACGCCAGAGCTGAATTCCGTAGCACCATATGTGTGTTCATGATCGAATTGTAAATGAGTAATTTGCAGTCCAGGCCTAGTTAAGAGTTTCTGCCAGTTAGCCAAGCGAGTTGAGCAGTTTTTAGCTTCATCTGAGTTATTTTCGCATCTATATGATTTTCCCACGTGAGTCGACGGTCAAGGTTAATACCGAAATATTTCACACATGTGTGAATACATTCACTTTATTAATTTTAATGGGTGGACACGTCTCTTTTCTCAGTGTGAAAGTAATGTGGATACATTTCTGTTCATTCACCTTAATTTTCCACTTATGCAACCAAGCTTCCAATTGTGAAATGTGAGACTGTTACATTTTAGACGATATTTTAAAGTCATCATGGACGCTTAAAATTGCAGTATCGTCAGCGAAAGTCGAGGTGTGGGTATTAATATGTAATGACATGTCTGAAGTATAAAGGATATATAACAGAGGATCCAAAATGTTACCTTGTGGAACTCCGGCTTGTATATCTTGAGGAGAGCTGACAAAACTTTTTTCAGCAAGAGTGAATTTCCGATTTCTTAAATTTTATTTTAAACAGTAGACCTTCATGCCAAACCTTATCGAAAGCCTGTGAAACATCGATAAAAAGTGCAGAGCAGTATTTTTTCTCCTCGAACGTTTTTCTTATGATTAGATTTTAGACATAACAAATTTTCCCATTTAACTAAATAGGGTAAAATTACATTCGGTCTTTATTATGAAAACAATTTTTTTTTCTGTTTGTTTACAAATAGAATTTGGCAAATTTTCAACAAAAAAAAATTAAATTTTTTTAAACTATTTGTTTTTCACATGGTTTATATAAAGTGATAAATAAAAATATAATTGGAGAAGCAACAAAATAAAGAAATTAAATTATATACTTAAATATATTTTTTGCTGTAGAAAACAACAATAAAAATACATACTATAATAATTATTTAAAGAAATTTACACAAAAAGCCAAGTAAAGTTAAACCATAAAATACTTACTCATTATCTTCTTCTTCTTTCTTCTTAGGCTGATAATTTTTAACTAATCGCCTGCAAAAATATAACAACAACAACAAAAAAAAAGAGAAATTATTAACAATTTAATTAATGATTTAATAATTGGGTTAGTTTGTTTTTTTTATTTTTAAATACATTTTTATTAATTTTCACATGATATAAAATAGAGAATTATGCAAATTTTCAAAATAAATATCATGATTATATACAGGTTGGTTGAAAAGTTCCTGCGCTCACCAAGAGATGGCACTGCTAGCTCCAAACTGTTTTTTTTTCTCAAGTTGGTATAACTGTCCTGAGAACACATGCAAAGTTGCAAGTCATTCTGTCAATTCTTTCTTTGTTTACCAGCCATTTGAAGTTGACGTGTCATTGATTTTTTTTAATATGCAAAAAATTGAATATCGTGCAGTCATTAGATTCTTTGTTTTGAAGGGTTTAAAAGCAAAGGAAATTTATGAACAATTGTTAGAAGTGTATAAGGAGTCCGCACCTTCAAAACGCACCGTTGAATTTTGGGCTGGTGAATTTAAACGTGGTCGTACCAGCCTTAAAGACGATCCACGCGAAGGACGACCAAAAACTGCAACCACAGCAGAAATCATTGAGCAGGTACATAATATGGTTAGTGAAGATCCAAGTTTGACTAAGCGTGAAATTGCTAATGCCATAGGCATCTCAGACGAACGAGTACTCCATATTTTACATGAAGAATTACGTATGAAAAAACTGTTTGGAAAGTTAGTGCCGCACACATTAACAATTCAACAAAAACTGGATTGAAAACAAATTTCTCAGCGTAATTTGGAGCATTTTAAGCCGAATAAAACCGACTTCTTGCGTCGTTTTATAACTATGGATGAGACTTGGATCTACCACCATGATCCTAAATTGAAACAAAAACGTTTACAGTAGACTGAAGCTGGTTGTTCAGCTCCAAAGCAGGTGAAGTCACAACGATCAGCAAAGAAGGTTATGGAATCAGTTTTTTGGGATGCAAAAGGAATTTTGTTGATTGATTATCTTCAGAAATGTAAAACAATCAACTCTGAATATTATTGCAGCCTTTTGGATCAGCTGGATGAAAAAATTCGTGAGAAAAGACCTGGTTTAAAGAAGAAAAAAATCATTTTTCGCCAAGACAATGCACCTGCTCACAAAAGTGTTTTGACGATGGCTAAATTCAAAGAATTAAAGTACGAATTTCTTGAACATCCACCGCATTCACCAGATTTGGCTCCCAGTGACTACTATCTCTTCAGAGATCTCAAACAATTGCTTCGTGGAAAGCATTTTTCGTCGAATGAAGAGGCCATAGCAGCTGTAGACGGTTATTTTGCAGAGCTTCCGGAAAAAATTATTGGAAGATCATTGGAACCAGTGTATTGAGCTTCTAGGAGATTATATTGAATAAAAAAATATATTTCGTAACAAAAACAGTATTCTTTCATTTTGAGCGCAGGAACTTTTCAACCAACCTGTATAATCATATATGTATAACGTGTAAGTTTTCAATAATAAATTGTTTTAAATTGTACATTAATGTTTTATTTCAAAAAACACGCAACATATAAATTAATAAATAGTGAAAAGATATTTACATATTTATATATTTTCTTTTTCTTAAAATTTTTCATGTTATTTAAATGCTGTTTAACTATTTTGAACGATACGAAAATAATATGTATATGGCCAAGAAACAATTTTATAAATAAATTAAAATATTTTAAAAATACATTTCAATAAAATTTTTATTTAACCGAAATTTCTTTTTATTTGATTTTCTTTCCTGCATCTACGGCAAACAGTATTACTTTGAAAAGTGCACAGCCCTTAAGTTAAAATTAAACTTTAAAAAATAATCTTTATAATTTTTACAACAACTTTGAACAAAAAATTCAAATTTTGTTACACGTATTTTTGTAAAATTCATGGGAAATTTTTAAGGAAAAGTCTTTATGTTTTGATGGTTTATAATTTAGCAAATTTACTAGTGATATTTTATGGCTGATAGCAAGACACCTAATGAACTCATCTTGACTTTGCGTCATTGTTGACTTTGTTAGCGAATTGTTCTCATCATTATGATATCATTAAAAATCAACTAATTCGTCTTGATTTATAAGTTAAGAAAATCAAAGACCAATATTTAACATGATGACGTTAAATCATCATCATCGTAGACATAAAATTAAGTTTTTTCTGGGATTCTCATAACGAAAATGATTTATATGTAGTTGCGATGATTGCACATACATACAACTACAGGGTGGGGGCAAAAACCATCATCTGATTTTCTTTCGTTATAACTTTTGCTTAAAGTGAAAACTCATTTGGTTTTTGACAGATTATAACAGATCAATTGAGAAGTCCCCGGTCTGACACATAGATGGCGCTACTAGACTTAAATCAATATGATTTTTAATTAGCCCTAACCTTCAAAATACACGTGTATAAATTTAACAGCCGTCGGATCATTAGTTTGTGAATTATAGCATTTTGAGTGAAGCAACTTTTTTTATTGTGAAAAAAAATGGATAAAAAGGAATTTCGCGTGTTGATAAAATATTGCTTTTTGAAGGGAAAAAATACAGTTAAAGCAAAAACTTGACTTGATGACGAGTTTCCGGACACTACCCCAGGAAAATCAACCATCAAGGATTGGTATGCTAAGTTTAGACGTGGTGAAATGAGCACCGAAGACGGTGAATGCAGTGGACGCCCAAAAGAGGTTTTTACGGACGAAAACATAAAAACCGTAAAACCGAGTGATCGTAAATTGAAATTGAATTAAAGAGCAGGTACTCTAAAGATATCAACTGAACGTGTACTTCATCACGAATATTTGGGTATGAGAAAGCTCTGTGCAAAGTGGGTGCCGCGCGAGCTCACTTTTGACCAAAAAGAAGTCAGTGAAAACGAAGGCGAAAATCCATGAATTGGGCTTTGAATTGCTTCCGCATCCACCGTAGTCTCCAGCTCTGGTACCCAGCGACTATTTCCTGTTCTCAGATCTCAAAAGAATGCTCGCTGAGAAGAAATTTTCGTCGAATGAAGAGGTGATCGCCGAAACTGAGGCCTATTTTGAAGCAAAGGACAAATCGTTCTACAAAAATGCTATCGAAAAGTTGGAGGGTCGCTATAATCAGTGTATCACCCTTGAGGGAACTATGTTGAATAAAAAAACAAAAAATGTGTTTTACTATGGTAGGCCAGGGACTTTTCAATTGACCTGTTATTTATACGCACTTATAAATTTTGTTTCAGAAATTTTGCCTCTTTTGATTACATTTTACAAATTCAGATCGTCAACTTCCGTTAATAAAAGTTCAATCAGCATTACTTTATAGCGGTCGCCGTTCACTGTGATAGCGTTACCGTCGGCTTGTTCGAAAAAATAAGGTCCAGTAAACTTTCTAATAGGGTGAATCTTAATGCCCCACCTTGTACAATGTTATAAAAAAAAATGAATGAAAATAATTACATTATTAAATTTCAATCGGATCTGCTTAATTCTATTTGATTTTTTTTTCACTATGCAATTGTTTTTTGTAGCCCTCAAGTTCTAAATTACTGATGCAAATGTGATTTAAAGATTTTTCTCAGAATATAAATAAATTGAATGTAAAAGATTTTATATCTCAAAAGTTATTATATAAGAAAAACTTGCGAAAAGATAAAACATTCGTGAAAAAGTATAATTGGGCAATTTACAACGGGTATTGTATCGTTGTATTTGTTGTATCGTGTATTACTTTACAATAGTGTAAAACTGTTGTTGGTAATTTACCCTTAAAAATCTGATACAACTTTAAAATTTCATTTGCTGTGTTTATTAAGTGTTGTATTGTGTATCATATCAGTCTCAAGTGAATGCCAGTTTGTAACAAAAAGAACAAAAAAGGAAATTCATTTGTTTATAAAAAAAAAATAAAAATTAGAAAATGGCAAATAATACAAATACATCGGTAAGTTTATTTCTTTAAAAATATACGTTTATATATACATATCTCATATGTTATCTTTTTAGTCTCAACCAAAACGCATTCGTCTAAACCCAGCAAGAAAGTGGTCAGTGGCAGAAGAAAAGTCTTTAATTGACATTTTAATGGAAAATCGGGAATGCGAGGTATGTATTAGTGCCTGCTTGTGTCAATGAATATGTATTCTAATATTGAGTTTTATTTCAGAAGCTAACAGCTCAAAGCTATTACAAACGCTTCTGTAGCGAAAAAAATGTTATAATTGATTGGACGCAGGTTAGAGCAAAAACCAGAAATATGCGAGTTAGCTACAACAAAGCTAAAGTATAGGAGGGGTCAATAGGAGCCGGCAGTATGGATGGCGAAACTGTTAAAAGTAAGTTTTTTTACATATATACTCGTAGTTTAATCATTCAATAAACTTTTTTTTTTCGTTTAAAGTACTTTATTAAAAATGTGCAACTACTTCGATGAGCTTGACAATTTGTTTGGAAGCTGAATTATAGAGTGCGCTATAATTAAAGACAGCGTGGAATCTGGAAGCGATGTTATGTTTTTCACATAAAGCAAATATTAGTTGTCTTTTTTACTTTCACCTTTATTGTTCGTTTTATTTTTATTTGTTTATTTTTATTCTTCTTCTTTACTATTTGACGTTTTACAACATGAAAATACAACTGACTGTTCACAACAAAGTATTTGTATATTGTATTTCAATACAGCATATAAAATACAATACCAGCTGTGAATTGCCCAAATGTACATTTGAGATTTTCTAAAAAAAAAACAAATGTGTATAAAAAATACTTAAGGGTAAGCAAAGCTTGAAATTAATTCGAGAAAAAATTATTATTTTTGTAAATCAGCGAGTTGATTCAATTTTTGAAGCAGAGCCGCGAATAACGTTGTAAGCTACAAAATAGAAATTGTTGAGAAATCGAAAAAACGTTTTAGAACTTGTAGGTGTATCCCACTGACTGACTTCTTTAGATTGCATTTTGATAACGAAACCCTGCATAATTTGACCTAATTTAATTTTTAAGTTATAAAAGAGAGTTATTCTAACGGTAATTTTTGTAGAATTGTCGCTTAAAACGTTATTCGCGGCTCCGCTTCATTTTATAAATTAATTTTTTAAATCAGATTTAAAATCATAGATGATTGATCAATTTCATTTGAATCTTTTTTGATTCAATTGAATCAAATCATTTCAAACATACTTCTTTTTTTCTAATTCGCGAATTAAAGAAAGAACATAGAAAAAAAAAATAAAAAAACATTAAAATCTCGCTTAGTTTTCTAGATATTCGCCATTTTGTAAAATGTTATTTTTTAAAATGACCAGTATTCCGAAAACTAAGCGAGATAGCGCAAAACGGACAAAATTTTTGCTCCAGTATAGTATAAATATACTTCGATAATAAAAATAGGCCAGGTCCGGAAGACACCCCAAAGAGGCTGTTTTATAAAAATTTCATTAAAATTAAATTAATCGTGATTTAAAAAAAAATTATTTTAATTCGCGAACCAAATCATATTCGAGAATCAAAATAATTATATTTTTGATTCGCGAATCAAATCTAAATTGATTTGATTCTTGGATTTAAAACTGAATAATTTAAATTTAATTATTTCGTTTGATTTATAAAAATAATTATTTAAATCAACTTGATTCTTTTAATAGGATAAAGATTGAATTATGGTAGTAAATAATTTCAATCAGAAAAGTTAATTCGTCATAATTTAAATCAGATTTGAAAATTAATTTAAGGAATTATGTTTTTAAAGGTCTGAGAGTAAGGTGTTCGAAGGGAGAACTGCTCCAATTTTACATGGCATTGTAATAAGAGAGGGACATGCCACAGAACTAACCTGCGACGTGTCAATGAACTCTTCTAAAAAATCCAGTTCGGCGAAATATCTTCAGAATATCACATTTGGAATCAATAAAAAGCGTCATGTTTGATTAGATTTGGAGATGGGATAGAGGAGACTAAATAAAAAAAACTCTCCTTCGAAAACAATTGAAAGTCATGTGTTGCTAACCACTTCTTTGGTTACTTACAGTGAAACCACTAGTGTATTTTTATAGCTTTTTTAAAAAAAAAAAAGTTTCCTTCGAAAATAATTGAAAGTTATGTGTTGCTAACCACTTCTTTGGTTACTTACAGTGAAACCACTAGTGTATTTTTATAGCTTTTTTTAAAAAAAAAAAGTTTCCTTCGAAAATAATTGAAAGTTATGTGTTGCTAACCACTTCTTTGGTTACTTACAGTGAAACCACTAGTGTATTTTTATAGCTTTTTTTTTTTTTAAAAAAGTAATTCTGAACAACTTCAATATTTATTTATTTATTTAAACATATAATTACAAATTATATTTAATAACCTAACCGAGCACTAGCAACGAAGGCCTTCAGCTCGTTGTAGCGAAAACAGACCAGAGCCTCTGGTGGACTGATAAGCTAGCACGCTACCAACTAGCCTACCGGGGCGCTCAACAACTTCAATTAAATCAATTCATTGCTTCGAAATTATCCATTAGTATATTTTTACAGCTTTTTTTAGAAGATATTCTGAACAGCACCAAAAAATCACTTAATTTCAGCTTTTAAATTATTATTGCTCAAAAAGTAATCCTAAGAAGTGATTAGCATACATTCAAATGAATCCTGGTAACAATCTAGAGGTAGTAAGTTTGATACCCGTTGGCGGCAAAAAAGATTTTTAAAAATAGTTTTTTTTTTATTTTCAATTAATAAAAAGCGGTTCAAACTAGTTGAAAACTGGTTTGCTTGAAAACTTTTTAATATTTTAATACTTCATGGGATAGATTAAACTACCTTTCATTTAATACCGAATTTGTATATGGAATATGTCGATTTTTTTTTCGACGGTAGTTTTCCTGCTGTAGGTGATGCTTAAAATATGTTAAGAAGTGACGGAATCTGTTCAAAAATTGTTAAAATTGAAAAAGTCAGTTCAAATATCACTGATGATTTTGAGAAATTTCGAAATTTGCTTTGTAGTTTGTGGGATCGCTTAGTAGCAATCTTACATTAGATATTCAAAATAAAAATGGTGGATTAAATGTGGCGGAAAATTTTTAATTTTAAAGTGATCGGATTCATATCAAATATTGTAGTGGATAGTTTTGGGGGTCGTTAAATAATACGTATCTGAAATAAAATTTTAAAAATTCCAAATGGCGACTGCAATATGTTGGATGATTTCTTAAAAGGAGTTCGGATATGTTTAATTTTTTAGATTTTTTGTAATCTAAAATGGCGGGTGATTTTTCTAGTGATCGGGGGCGGCTATTCAAGAATATGTCATAAAATGTACAATATTTATTATAAAAGGATCCAATATTACAGTTAAATTGCTGTAAACAAATAACTGCCATAATAAATCACTCATTTTCAATTTTTAATTTTTTTCTGTGATTCGTATTAAGCGTTCCTATATTCTTTCGGATAAACCATTTTTTTTCCTTTTAAAATTGATCACTTAAAAAGTCATTCGCCATTTTAGGTTTAGAAAATCAAATGAAAAATTCTTATTCAACGACTCCCAAAAATTTGCACGTAAATGATATCAAACATATCCGATCTCTTTTTAAGAATCAACCGTCTATCTCTTTTTAAGAATCATCGGTCGACCTCTTTTAAAGAAATCATTCACCCATCTCCTTTTAAGAAATTATCCGCCATATTGAATACACCTTTTTTAGTTTTACAAAATTGATAGCAAAATTGTGTTGAGCAATACTCAACATAATCGAATAAATAATTTATTCCAAAACCTATCACATTTCAAAAAAAAAATTACTTTTAAAAAAAATCATCCTCCATTTTGCATTCAGAAAATATATTGTCAGATTAATTTTCAGCAATCCCAAAAACTATAGTGTCAATTTTTAGAACAAATTTAGAAACTTGCACCTCCATATTGGATCTAAGGGATTAATTTCTCACAGTTTATGTTAGAAACTATGAAAGGCCTTTAGACCTTAAAAAAAATAATTTATTCATCAGTAATATTTAAATTTCTAAAAACTAATTTCAAAAAAAATTTAATTCGCGAATTAAATCTTGAATTTTTGTTTCAAGCAAATTGTTTTTTTTTTATGATCTGCGAATTTAGTCCTTAATATGTTTTGCAAAAAAAAAAAAAAAATGGTCCATATTAAATCCATCGATTTAATACAAATTTCAAATATTTTAAATGCAAATCTATGTTTTGAAATACATTCTTCAAAGGTCGTATAAATTTCCCATAGGAAAGTCTATATCCCAGAGGTATTAGCAATCAACTTAAAATCTCAATACCAATTTACGGACATCTGTTCTTAAATATACTTCTATCAATCACACTAAATTAACTAATTTAACTTTTCGGTTTGCGTATTAAATTAACGAAAAAAAGGTTTTTGTTTGGCATAAAAATGTTACGCAAACAGTATACTGTTTAAGACTTTACGCCAGTCCCGTCACGCTGGTCTAGTCAAAAATTGGTAATTTGGCAACTTGATAAGCCCCAAGTCTTTGACCTTCAAGTGTTTTCAATTAAAAAAAAATACCGTAATTCTTAAAAAAAGTATTATTTTGCAATTTATGAGTTATCTATTTGATTGTCTGAGCTGATCGAATTATTGTGATTTAGGAATAAAAACAATACGTGTGACGTCGGGATACATTTAAAAGTACAGTTAAACATGGGAAAGGTGAACTTACAAATTTGTTATTTATAAGAAAGTTTTGTTTATATATAGCCATATATAACACGACGTAATTATATATGTGGCTATGTATAACGATATACGAGGGCGGATCAATAAGTCCGTGACTTTTCGAACTTTCCTTGTAGTTATATGAAATGCAACACTGCTCCCATCAAGTACCACCTGCTAATAGACTACTGTCAAATTTTGAGCAAGTTTCGTCATTTACTTTGCTGTTCAAAACATACAACCTCGTTAATTTTTTTTTTAGAAATGGAAAAAAAGTGATCATTAAACATTATTTTTTGCGAAAAAAAAACCATCAATCAAACCAAGGAAAAGCTTGATAAAAAGTGATTTACTGACTTTCGTTGTGATCGCACAAGTACAAATGACGCTGAACGTTATGGACGGCCAACTGAGGTCAATACACCCGAAATTGTCGAAAAAAATCCACGATATAGTGTTAGCCGATCAAAGAGTAAAGGCAAGGACCCTATAAACCAAGATAAACAAACTACCAAATTTTTAGCCACCCCTGCATGCTGCCATGATACCAAATGGTGCGACTACAAAAAAATTCTTAGCCGAGGCCACGAAATTCTTAGCCGATTTACAGAAACATTTAGCCGCTAGCAAGGGTTGTAGCGCAAGTACAGTGATTGTGATGTAAATGTATACATGTTTAAATTGGTACAACCCTTGCTAGCGGCTAAATGTTTCTGTAAATCGGCTAAGAATTTCGTGGTCTCGACTAAAAATTTTTTTGTAGTCGCACCATTTGGCATCATGGCAGAATGCCATCATGGGTGGCTAAAAATTTGGTAGTTTGTTTATCCTGATTTATAGGGTCCTTGGTAAAAGTGCGTGGGATTGTTGTTTCATAGCGTATTGTAAGAAATCTGTCTGCAAGATGGGTGCCTCGTTTGCTTTCAATTGACCATAAGCGCAATCGTGAGACAACTTAAAGGGATTGGCAAAAATCCATCAAGTATACTAAGATTCGCCCCCTCATTCGCCTTATTCTCTCCATCCGATGGTCCAAGTTTTCGTTGACGCTAAGGCATAATTGAGGTTCTATGCCGTTAATGTACCGAATTATCTCATCCTTTAGCTCTTGAATTGTTGCGGGATTATCGACGTACACCTTTTCTTTCAAATAACACCAAATAAAGAAGTCCAACGGTGTCAAATCACATGATCTTGGCGGCCAACTGACATCGCCACCACGTGAGATAACACGGCCATTGAATTTGTCGCGCAAAAGAGCCATTGTTTCGTTAGCTGTGTGGCAAGAGGCACCGTCCTGTTGAAACCACATATCGTCCAGGGTCATATTCTCAATTCCTGGCCACAATAAGTTCGTTATCATCTCGCGATAGCGAACACCATTCACGGTAAATGCTTGACCGACCTCATGACACACAATAGTGAACAACAGCAATGTTTTGCGCAGAACGAACTGGGGGAGCATGCACAGGTGTTTTCACAAACCGGGTTTGCTGAAATTTGCCCACAATTTGGTCGATTATGCTGACCAAAAAAAATCACGAAATGCACGAAATGCATTTTGATTTGAACGCCCATTTTCATAATAAGCCTGAATAACTTTAACTCGTTGCTCGATTGTGTATCTTTCCATGGTTCAAATTGAGTTAGTCTGAAATTGGGAAATGTCAAATGAAATGCAGAAAAAAACTTGACATTTAGGTATGGTTCACAATCAACATCGGCCCTTAAAATTTAACCACTCTTTATAATTATATAAATACAAATATACATATAAAGTAGAATTTAACAAAAAAAAATGTTATCTTCTTTCTTGCAGACTCGCAGCCATGTTGCATATCTTTGGAAAGGTATTTTACGTAACTTTTCATAAACCAATAATTTTGTCCGATCTGATAAATAGTCTTAAAACTATTTTTGAGAGTTATACAATAATTAGTTACATATATAAAATTGTATAAGATTAAATGAAACCATTTTTCGGTACAAATTATATCAGATGAGATCTTACGGTATGCCATTAGATCAGATTATGTATGCCATTTTTCAGATCAAATAAGATATGGATAGGAATCATTTATGACTATATATATATGACTGTATATAATTACAGGTTGGTTGAAAAGTTCCTGCGCTCGAAATGAAAGAATACTGTTTTTGTTACGAAATTTATTTTTTTATTCAATATAATCTCCTAGAAGCTCAATACACTTGTTCCAATGATCTTCCAATAATTTTATCCCATCCTTATAATGGTTTTCCGGAAGCTCTGCAAAATAACCGTCTACAGCTGCTATGGCCTCTTCATTCGACGAAAAATGCTTTCCACGAAGGAATTGTTTGAGATTTCTGAAGCGATAGAAGTCACTGGGAGCCTACTCTGGTGAATACGGTGGATGTTCAAGCAATTCGTACTTTAATTCTTTGAATTTAGCCATCGTCAAAACACTTTTGTGAGCAGGTGCATTGTCTTGATGAAAAATGATTTTTTTCTTATTTAAACCAGGTCTTTTCTCACGAATTTTTTCATCCTTTCTGAAGATAATCAATCAACAAAATTCCTTTTGCATCCCAAAAAACTGATGCCATAACCTTCTTTGCTGATCGTTGTGACTTCACCTGCTTTGGAGCTGAACAACTAGCTTCAGTCCACTGTAAACGTTTTTGTTTCAATTTAGGATCATGGTGGTAGATCCAAGTCTCATCCATAGTTATAAAACGAAGCAAGAAGTCGGTTTTATTCGGCTTAAAACGCTCCAAATTACGCTGAGAAATTTGTTTTCGATCCAGTTTTTGTTGAATTGTTAATGTGTGCGGCACTAACTTTCCAAACAGTTTTTTCATACGTAATTCTTCATGTAAAATATGGAGTACTCGTTCGTCTGAGATGCCTATGGCATTAGCAATTTCACGCTTAGTCAAACTTGGATCTTCACTAACCATATTATGTACCTGCTCAATGATTTCTGCTGTGGTTGCAGTTTTTGGTCGTCCTTCGCGTGGATCGTCTTCAAGGCTGGTACGACCACGTTTAAATTCACCAGCCCAAAATTCAACGGTGCGTTTTGAAGGTGAGGACTCCTTATACACTTTTAACAATTGTTCATAAGTTTCCTTTGCTTTTAAACCCTTCAAAACAAAGAATCTAATGACTGCACGATATTCAATTTTTTCCATATTAAAAAAATCAATGACACGTCAACTTCAAATGGCTTGTAAACAAAGAAAGAAAGAATTGACAGAATGACTTGCAACTTTGCATGTGTTCTCAGGACAGTTATACCAACTTGAGGGAAAAAAAGTTTGGAGCTAGCAGTGCCATCCCTTGGTGAGCGCAGGAACTTTTCAACCAACCTGTATATATAACTATAACGGAACTTTTTTCATCGGGAAAGGGACAAATTTGTTTAATTGTTATTCAACATCCACAAATACATGTTTTGTGATATCAGCTGATAGGGCGTATGCAATTAATGGCGATTATTAAACACAGCTAGAGCTAAGAAATATTTAAAATTTCTATAAAAAAATTAAAGAAAATATATTAGCAATTTTTTTATCGGATGTCTGAAATTAAACTATTGCGATGGATTTAAGAATAAATTTCTGTATGTGCTGCTTTAGGAAAAATTTCAAACTTTTGAAAAGTTCGTATTAAAAATGGAAAATTGTATGAAATTATGTTTGTGGGACTGTAAAAAAAACAGTTCGTCCAGCAAAACCAGTATCTGAATTCTGGATCCAAAAGAAACTTTATATTTTTACGACTAAATCAAAGTTGGCCAAAAACTATTTAAATTTTCTAATAAACCTAGACATGCTTCCATACAAATATGATGAGGGAATATTATTACTCGCGACCAAAACGTCGGACGGAGTTATAAAACTCTCCTAGGATTTGTCAAACTATGTTTTTTTTTCTTTCATGGTAGTGAAATTCCAGATACCTGATCTATCTAATATATTCTTTAAATTTGTTAATTTTTTAAATTATATAATTTATTCAATTATTCGAAAATCCAGATTTTTCAAATTATTTTTACAAAAATAAAAATTAAAAAATAAAATAAAACTGAATTTGTTAAAATATATAAAAAACTTAATACTTAATATTTTGAAACTCATTCATTTAATAAGAGATGCCTGTGTTATCTTTGATCCAACTCAAGTAGCTGGTCAAACGGGTAAAGACAGCAGGGTAACCCTTGACACAACCAGCAGAAGAACCAAAAGAAGTCAAACCAACTTGCACCTGGGAGGATTCCAAGACCAAGGGGCCACCAGAATCACCATTGCAGGTAGACACACCACCGCCAGTAGATACGCAAATGTTGGAAGATTTAAGAATGTAGGTACCATAAGTGGCAGCACATGCTTCGTTGGTGGTAACTTGCATACGGGCCCATTGCAAGTTGTTGGTTACACCTGAAGCAGAGTCGGAGATACGGCCCCAACCGGAAGCAATAACATAATCACCAGAATATGTAGAGTAAGTGTTGGCAATAGCGGGAATCTTAACAGGTTGGATATTGGCGGAGAATGAGACAGAGGGAATCTTGATCAAGGAAATATCGTTTCTCAAGTTGACGCTGTTCCAGCCGGAGTGAATAATGATGTCTTTCTTAGCAACGGTGTAGGTAACTTCAGCAGAGGTGCGGACGGTAGCACCCAAGTATACAGTAACAGATTTAATACCATCGGTACAGTGAGCAGCAGTCAAAACCCATTGGTTACCGATCAAAGAACCACCACACCAGGCAGACGAGAGAGCGCTAACTTTTAAGGATAGACCAACTTGATAGGGGAATTGACCAACATAGGCAGTGTTGCCATTCGTGATACGTCCTTCGTTTTCCAAAACTGGTACAACAACGCTACGGGATTCAATTTCAGCAGCACGAAGATCAAAGGCTGAAGCGGTGGCTAAAGCCAAAGCGAATACAATTAAGAATTTCATGTTAATATTTAGTCTGTAAACAACTGATGTACTTTCTCTATTCGCACCGGGCTTTTATAGTAAAAATTTGCTAAAAAGATATCTTATCTCTTAATTGATATTAAGGAAAAACCTATAAGAAGTGTGCCTACAGTATTATCTTTTAGAAAATTTATTGATGGTTTTTTGTTTTTAAATAATTTGATTTTGCTTTAAAACTGTTATCAACAAAACTTCATTTTTTGCCAAACAAATGTTACACATTTCGCATTTTTAACATTTGCCGCAGTGAGATTTATGAGATTTATTTTTATTGATACAATAACAAACATGACTGAAAGTGATAAGAATCAATTAACTACTTGTTTTAATAAAATTTTGATATTTTTTAGAAGAGACAACATTCTTAAATTCGACACATTTTTCAATTTTGTTTAATTAGGAACTATGTTTTTCTATTTTTCGAAAGTGTTGTATTAGAAAAAAAAAAACGGGTAAGCCCGATAAGATAAACTTAAATTTTTAATATTTCCATAGATTATTTTTGTATAATTATTTTGCCAGATGAACCTGTGAATCGTGACAAAGCAAATAACAAATTATATTTTAAGAAAATTTATGGGAAATTTCCGAAACTAGAGCCCAGTAATATACATAATTAGCTTTAACCTTGAAACATTGGGTTGGCTTTTCTCGAATTTTCACATTCAATTATTGATCTAAAAGGTTACAAAAATATTCTGAATTTTTTGTTTTACCTTCTTGAAGAAAGTTGATCAATAAAATACTTTTGTAATTCAAGGTTAACCATTGTCATAACCTTACCAACCGATTGATTTATTATTGCTTCCTTTGGTGCACTTCTACCAGCTTCAGTTCATTGTTTTGATTGTTCTTTTGACTCTGGTGTGTAGTGATGCATCCATGTTTTATTAACAGTTATGAAATTACTCTCAAAATCAGTTTTAGTTCGCCTAAATCGATCCAAATCCGGCTCTCATCTTGCAGAAAGCTTTTTCATCTGTAATTCATGATGCAAAATAAAATGGACGCACTTTCACTCGTCGATCGTCTGATACCATATCATGAAGGTTAGCTATGATTTCTGCTGTTGTTGCAGTTTTTGAACGTCGTCCACTTCGCGGTTCATCTTCAATGCATTTAAATTCAGTATATAAATTTTTTACTGTTGCATATGAAGGAGCAATTTCACCTAACACATCCACCATATCATTATGCTTTTCTTGTCGCGATAAACCTTTTTTATGTAAACATTAAGTGATATCAAGAATTTCTAATTTTTTTTATTATAAAAAAAAAATCACGAAAGCGTCTTTTTTGAACAGCTGTTAGGTTAAGTCGAAACGAGGAAAGGCCATTCGCCCTTTATGATCTATCACCTATACCAGAGAATCGGCTTATTGTGCGCTCTCCAAAAACCGCTTAAAAGAAACATTTCAGTCTATCTGAAGAATTCATTAACCCTCAGGTATCCCTTCAGTTTTCCCAAATCAACCCCCGCAAGTACTCCACGGTATAACGTCCTCGTGCCACTGCCTTAACCAACTTCTCGCGACAACCGGACAAAAACAGAGGAAGTGCTCCAGGGTCTCATCGTCCTTCCCACGGGCTCTACACACCACAGAGTCACACCATCCCAATTTCAAAAGGTGTGATCGTAAAGAAGAGTGGCATTTGAGAATTCCCGCCAGTTCCAATATCCTCAGCCTTTAAATAAACCTTGTCGTGTTCACGTCCGGGTCACCCCACAGGACCTTTGTGATCGCATTAACATTATCTCCATTCCAGATATCCTTGTGCATTTGGAGACCCATTTTCCAAGCTCCGTTTTCTTCAAATGAAAAGGTTTTAGATATTTAAGGTTAACAGAGACCAGGTTCGAGCCATCATTAGCCAGGTCATCAGTCCCCTCATTTCCCTCACTCCGCAGTGTACGGGTATACCATATTAACATCAGGCGACCCATGCGTTTATCATCCTCTTGCAGTCCAAAACCGTCTTCGATTCCACAGATTCCTCTGACAAGAGCCCTAAACGCAGCGTATCAGTGAAGATGACTGCATTCCCACAAAAATCAGTCGCAGTTCAAAATGAAATGCACTCCGTGATAGCCACAACCTCCGCCTAAAAAACGATGTTAAGCTCCGGAAGTCCATTCATAGATCTACACAAAGGAAAACCTATGCCAGTTCTTCGATCTAGTTTGGAGCCATTAGTGTAAAAATTAATTCTATTCGTATCATCCAGTATACCTTCATCCCTCCACTGCTACCTGTCAGGAATACGAAAATCAGCCTTCATATCACAGATGTTAAATTCCAATACACTTAATTTGTTGCGGTTTATACCGCCATCTATGTGTCAGGCTAAGAACATTTCGAACGGCTCTCGTATGTACTTTGAATTTGCGACCTGTGGAAAGCGAAGAATTTATATGGTTAGAAAGTTTAACGGACATTTGTCAAATCCACTCAGAAAATGGGTTTGTATCGATCAATATAATATGACCCTACATAGTTTTGTAGCATATAAAAATCATTAGCTAAAAATTCGATATCGCTTCAAATTATCGATTAATCGATTTATTTCTTAAGCAGTAGTTTATTATACCCTTTACCACAGGTGGAAGGGTATATATAAGTTTGTCATTCCGTTTGTAATTTCTACAATATTGATCTTACACCCTATAAAGTATATATATTCTGGGTCCTTATGAAGAGCGAAGTTGATTTAACGATGTCCGTCTGTCCGTCTGTGTGTTGAAATGGGTTTTCCGAAGACCCCAGACATGATAAGGACTTGATTGTTATATATTTCTGTTAAATGTGATCCACTTCTGCTTGCTATTTAAAATCAGCCAGATCGGTTGATAAATGGCTGAGATATTAGCAAAAAACCAGGACTATCTCTAATTTTTTCCGTAAAATCCCTTTGTTTTTATATGTATGTTGAATATTACGCATAACAAACACATCAATTTCTTTTCTTTTACCTCTTAACCTTTTATACACAAACAACAAACACATACAAAGATTTGTCATTTAAATAAAAACCAAACAAATCCCTATGAACGAAAACTGTTCATTTAACTCTATAAACGATGACTCCATATGGCCTTCATAGCTGAGTTGTCTAAACGCTATGTCACAAATACTTTTTTTCTCTAAGAACGCGAGTTCGAATCCCACTCAAGACACAATTCAACTTTTTTTGTACATTTTTTTTTTATTTTCTTAAGACTTTTTTTGTTGTTTGTTTTTTTTTTAACATTTAATAATTAATTTAAATAAAATTTTATATTAATAATTAAATAATCCATAAATAGGCTAAAAACATCAAAATTTGTATAAAAACCCTCTGATACAAACAAAATACAAACGGTTTTATTTCTATTTTTTGCTCCGATTTAAAAGAATTTATAAAAAGATTTTTAAACCATTTTATTTCTCATATATTAAGAATATTTTATACATAATTCCCCTTTGAAAGCAACTATTTTAGGTCATAACTTATAATAATTTATAAAAAAAAAAAAAAATTATAAACTATTTTCCGTAAAATTTTTAAAATTAAGCTAAAGAAATTAAAAATATTTTTTAATAAAAAAGCGAAATAAAATCCCAAATGCAAATTTGCCAGCTAAATCAAATGTATTTGTAGAAATAAAACACATGCAGTTCTGGTGATTTCCTTTAACGATTTGCAAAAAAAAAAATTTTTTTTGGTCGAAAAAAGCTTTTTTTAGAACTAAAAAGATTTTTGAAAAAAAATATGACAACACTGATTGGCATTATGATCGTGATTGTTTTTGTCTTTCACCTCCAAACCCAAACAAATCTGTTTTAAACGAAAACTCTTTATTTACTTCTATTAACGACGTTTGCTTATGTGCTTCAATGGCTCAGTGGTCTAAGCGCTTTGTCACAAATACTTTTTTTCTTTTAGTCGCGCGATCGAGCCCCGTCTATTCAACTTTTTTTATTTTTATATTTTTTTAACACTTTTTTTTTATTTTCTTAAGACTTTTTGTTATTTTTTTATTTTTTTTTAACAAAATAAATGCGTCCAGCACAGTTGTCTTAACGATGTCGGTCAGCTTTTCTGTATAATTGGAGAACGGAAAGAGGAAAAGTTTCCAAATAAGCTGCAAGCATCTTGGTTATCAATACACAACATCTGACCAAATGTGGGCGGGATCCTTCAATTGGGCGTGGCACAAAATAGATTAATTTATATCTTAAGAACGGTAAGACCGTAATTAAATACTCCATAAATGGGCTAAAAACATCAAAATTTTTATAAAAACTAAAATATTAGAGCTGTAATATGACCTATGGATACGTCTTATATATCCAAAGATGGAAAATATTTAGTAGAACATATTTGCTGAAAGTAGTTATGACCAAAACATACATTTTTTTAAATAACTATTTTCGGGAACCATAAATCTTTCAGAGTCCAAGTTTTATCACTAAACTAAATGGTAAATTTCCACTTAAAGATGTCCGTATATAAATCTGTCCATTCCATATATTTTCATACATAAACTTCACTATTTTCCCAACCATGGTGAAGGGTATTTAAGATTCGGCATAGCCGAATACTTTTACTTATTTTTACATAACTTTGACATACATTAAAATGGGATTATTTTGTTTAATAAAAATGTTTACAAAACTAAATAAAAGTAGTTGATATTTATAAAAATGTCATATAAAAAAAAAAAAATCTACAGCTTTAATATGAAATAAAAACCCACCACTTGTAGCTAAAAAAAATATATACTATTAAATTGCAATACTTTATGTACTCGCCGCCACACAACAAATGTAATGGAACCAAAAATTAACAACAAAAACTTGAAACTGTCAGTTAATGTGTCAATACTGAAGTCGATTGGTTGCTTTTTTTTTGTGCTGCCAAAATTAATGAATTTAAAACAAAAACCAAAAAAGGTCAAAATGATTCGAGTTATATTTATTTTAATAAGTAGTATCTTGTATTAAACAATTTCAAGGTTGATCTAAGAGCTCTAGAAGTCAAAATACAAATTCGACATATGGTGGTAATACAAACAATACCTTACAAGTTTAACCAAAAAATGCCTTGTGCACGTTCTCCAAAATATATGAACTAAACCGTATCAAATGGTATGGATCAAGATTCGTTTAATCGAGACCATTTCAGAATTTAGAGAAAAAAAACATTCCTTACAAGTCTTTACAATTTAATTGTGTTGGTCAAATACATTTATCATATGAAAAATATTTTGAAAACAAGTAACAACAAAAAATATAGTCGGTACGATGAGTCTTCAGATATGCTACACCATTAAATAATCTATGGTGGAATAAAACTACATTTTAAAGTTTTTTCATCATAGGGTCATATAGACGCCAAGAGCACTTAAAGGTTTATGTTGCGGAATTAAATTAATAATATTTTCAGATTGGGTTAAATTATTTTTGTTTCCAGTTAACTTGACCTAGATTTTATTACTTAATTGTGAGATTTCTCGAAAAAGGGACCAACTAATACTTCACCAACATATTCAATGAGTTTTGGGATCCATTGTAAGCGATTCTTCCGCAGATTGAGGAGCCCCGTGATATAAATTTTTTTTTTACGTTTTAAAGAAATTTTAGCTGAATTTGCATGAGACGAGCATTAAAGGTGCCCAAAATATTAAATTAAAACCGAATTGGCTAATTTTCTTCGTTTGCAAAAAAAAAAAAAAAAATATTGATATAAAATTTGGTGGCAATTGGATAAAGAAATATCGAAATTAATTGAAAATTTACATAACAATTATAAGCAGGAAATTTACACTCAGAATATTATGTAGTTTACTGTTTGTAGTGTAATAAAAAAAGTTTTCAGTTTAGTTAAAAATAAAGGAACATACATTTATTTATCAAAGAAATAATTATTACACTCTCAATGTTATTTCGTTAAAAACAACTTGAAATACATATTAAATTTATCGAAAATACAGTTAAAAAAAGAGGACTACTGATTTTTCATTATATTCAAACCATTTTGTTGTTTATTTTCAATCATTGTTTATTAATCGACAAAAGTAGTAAAAGCAATCGAAAGTCGTTTAAAATAACCATTAATTTTTTACTGACAAAAAGTAAGAAAAAAATACTTTTGTGGTTTGTTTTTCAAATTGATTTTTTTTATTTGTAAGTAATTTTACAAAACACAACACACACAGATGTATATATTTTTATTGGCTTTGTGTGTATGTGTATTTGAATTATTTCTTGTAATTTTTATTGAAATAATTTTGTATATATTCAAACTATTTTGTTAAAAAACCAAAAGGGAATTTTATGAATTTCAATTCTTAGAAACAGAAAACATAAAATTTTACATTTAACAGAAAATATTCTCCTACTAAATGTCTGGAAATTTTTATAGTTTATTTTTTGAATGACTGATTTAAATAGTTAAAAAATATATTTCTATGAATTTCAATTGATTCTTCATTTAAAAACAAACTTTACGTATTAAATTTTAAATAAAGTACAGTCGGTAACGGAAAACATAATGTGAGTGTAGGATTATGATCTAAAATAATCATATTCTCTCAATATAAAATAGACAATCATTAAAAAGCAATGACCCCCCAAGAGTAGAGCGTAGATACTAAGGAGGCTTGGGTAGTGGCAGCCGAAAATACTAAGGATTTTATCCTGCTGGCTCTGTGGAATTTTTTCAATTTTTATTCTCTAATAAAATTTTCATGTTTCTTTGCAACAAAAACAATTTATAAAAAAGAATATGATTATATGATTTAAAATCTTAATTATACTATTAATTTACCAAAATAGCAGATCAATAATACATAAAAACTTCTTTAGAAAAAAATATTTTAATTTTTTTATACATTTGTTTAAAATGATTTACTGTATTTTACGGATTTTTTTCACTTTAATTTTTTTTTAATTGAAATAAAAATTTACCCCCAATGCGGAAATTTTTGTTTTTTTTTTGTTTCCGTTACAGCTATTACAGATTTTATATACAAAATTAGTTTAAGAACTTCATAAACACACACACATATATAGTCATTGCTAGATTAAAAAACAAACAAAAATACAAAAAACGTAAACAATTTCAAATAAATGAATAATCAGTTGTTTTTTACGGTATTGGTAGATAAAATTTTAACATTAATGTCACTTGTGTCCACAACACTAAAAAATAAATAACAAAAACCATTTAATTTAAATAACAAAAACCATTTAAGTGTACAAATTAAAAATTGCTTGGAAAATGTTCAACTTATTTATGAAATCCAAGAACAAATAAATTTTTTTGTGAAATTTTTTAGATATTGTTTTTGACTCTATAGAACCGATATCAAGAAAATGGGCAAAATTTGTATTAAAACCAAAATTAAAAATTATTTGATTGCACTTTGAGGATTTCATAAGTTACACATTTGCGCCTACAGCTGCTTTAGAAAATTTAAAGAGAAATCAATTTGTTTGCCATAGTTTGGTAGTAAGAATAAAATTTATTAACTCTCATTGAGAATCAATGAAAACAAAATAAGTGTATTTTGACCGATTTTGTCTTAAGGATTATTTTTAATATTTTACAAAAATCGGTCAATGTTTTTCATAGAAATTTATCGAAATATTTTGTTAATTTTTGAATATTTTACAAAAATCGGTCAATGTTTTTCATAGAAATTTATCGAAATATTTTGTTAATTCATACGGATTTTAATGAAACGACTTTATTAGTTCCCAAAGTGTGAAAGTGGTATTTTTAAAAAGAACAAAAAGACAATGGAAACTTGAGGACAAAATGGCCCATAATTTGAAAAGCACTTTTAGATGAAAATATTTGCATAATAAACATAAAAACCTTTTAATTACGGATTTTTAAGAAGAAAGCATCAAAACTTACTCTTATACGCACTGGGGGACAAAATGACAGGTCTAGTCGAAAGTCCACTAAAGTCCAAAATTTTTAGGTGGTGTCTAAGCAATAAAAAAAAAACTCGGCGACGACTTAAAGTCAAATAAAGCATATGATTTTTGGGGAAAAAATCATATTTGTCGAAACATAGAAAAAGGCATTTTAGCAAACGCTATAGAGTTTTGCATGTTGCCCAGTTTTTAGTTAAAATTAATTAATTTTGGTAATAAAAATAAAATAAATCAAATTTTTACAAGCTAAGCTGATATAGGTCGGCCAAAATTCGACGCATAAGTCAGCTGCATTTCGAGTACGTGGGGGAGGTAATTAGACGATCGACTTCGTTCTATAAAAGTCGATTGTATAAAAATCGTATGCGAAATCACTCAATTTTTTTTTTTTTTATTAAATCTTCATTTACATAACCGAGCCATTAGGGCCTTATGTGGTTAATTAAAGCTACTACTTAATTTATAAAAAAAAATCTATTCTTTTATATCAGCACAAACAAGAGCTTCGAAGATTGAATGCATTTTTTAATGAATTTTCCAAAAATCTAATTCAATATCGAATGAATTGCCATTCAAACATTCGCGAGAATTCATTCTTTGAAATTCATTAGAATTAATTCATCAATTTATTCCATTCGATTTTACAAATCATTAGCAATTCAATTATTAGGAATTTAATCATTAGGAATTCAATCAATCATTCGTTGAGAATTCAATCGATTTTTACTCAATCGATTTACAAATTTGGAATTTGAGGTTTATTTTGTTTCATATGGTTGAGCAATTTTTGAATGATATTCTTTATTCGATTACCAAAAACAAAATCAAAAAATTAAAAGTTTTTTTTTTTATTACAGTAAATTTAACGTCTTCTTACAAATACAAGAAGAAAACAACTGAAAGCAATTATTAGGCTAGTTGGTAGCGTGCTAGCTTATCAGTGCGGGGGTCGTGGGTTCGATTCCCACCAGAGGCTCGGTTAGGGTATTAGGATATAATTTGTAATTATATGATTTGTAAAAATAAATCACCAAAAGTGAAAAAAATCGCCAAATTTAAAAAAAAAAAATTTTTAATAAAAAAATTTTAAATAAAAAAAATATAAATATATAACAAAATATAGCTCTTTCTCTTTGCAATAAAAAGTTCTGGAAATCAACGCGATCTAAAATATTGCCTAGTAACTCAAAATTTGAGAGCTTTGGTGCAAAGTTTTTCATTAGCACGTTCATAGATATAGAAGATTAAAATTGTATCCAAGGGATTCAATTCGATTTTTTTTATTTTGGCGATTTTTTTTTTTAATTTAGAAATATTGTTCAAACATTAGCAATTTTTAATTTTGTTGAGCGTTTTTTCGGTATTGCCTTTTTTTTACTTAATTTCGAATTGTAAAAATTGTTCACATTTGTTTTTTTTTTTAATTTAAGTAATTTTTTTTAATTGGGCAATTCCAGCTCAAAGTGCACAACATTCGGATTTGTCATCTCCGATTTTAATGAAATTCGCCACAAATATTGTAAATGGGTAGTGTTTATCAAATCATTGACTTTTCCGCCCCAAAGCCTTTTGATTTTCGAAATATGAAATCATAAAAATGGGCAAAAACGTCGAAATATCGGAAAAGTCTCCATACAAAGTCGCCCATAACTTCTAAACTATACAACATAAAATTTTCCTATTGGTACCATTTTAAAGGTGAAAGCATAACCAATTTTCATGACGTCATATTTTGAAAACCGAAAGGGTTTGGGGCCGAAAAGTTTATGATTTGACAAACACTTATAATATTTGTGGCGAATTTCATTAAAATCGCAGATGGCAAATCCGAAAATGACAGTTTTCTGTGCAGTTTGACATGGAAGGGCCCAATTTGACGATTTTTAAATTTTTTGCAATTTTGGCGATTTTTTTATTTTGTGTATGCTTTAATTTTGGCAATTTTTTTAATTTTTGGGAAAAAAATTTAAGTTTAGTGATTTTTACGATTTTAGTTATTATACCCTTCACCACAGGTGGAAGGGTATATATAAGTTTGTCATTCCGTTTGTAATTTCTACAATATTGATCTTAGACCCTATAAAGTATATATATTCTGGGTCCTTATGAAGAGCGAAGTTGATTTAACGATGTCCGTCTGTCCGTCTGTCCGTCTGTCCGTCTGTCCGTCTGTGTGTTGAAATGGGTTTTCCGAAGAACCCAGACGTGATGAGGACTTGATTCTTTTTTATTTCTGTTACATGTGATCCATTTCTGTTTGCTATTAAAAATCAGACAGATCGGTTAATAAATGGCTGAGATATTAGCAAAAAACCAGGACCACCTCTAATTTTTCCAGTAAAATCCCTTTGTTTAATATGCATGTAGAATTTTGAGCATTTTTTACTAACTTTGTTGTTTTTTTTCTTTCATCTCCACCATTTATACACAAACAACACACATACAAAGATTTGTCATTTAAATAAAAATAAACAAATCCCTAATGACGAAGACTTTTATATATGTACATCTATTGACGATGATTTTGTGTAAGCTTCAATAGCTCAGTTGTCTAGACGCCATGTCACAAATACTTTTTTTCTCTAAGCCCGCGGAGTTCTAGGTTCAAATCTCGGTAAGGTCAATTCACTTTTTTTTTGTACATTTTTTTTTTATTATTTTCTTAATATATTTTTTTTTGCTTATTTTTGGTTTTTTTTTAACATTTAATAATTAATTTATATAAAATTTTATATTAATAATTAAAATTATTTTCTTTCATCTCCACCTTTTATACACAAACAACACACATACAAAGATTTGTCATTTAAATAAAAACTAAACAAATCCCTAATGAACGAAGACTTTTATATATGTACATCTATTGACGATGATTTTGTGTGAGCTTCAATAGCTCAGTTGTCTAGACGCCATGTCACAAATACGTTTTTTCTCTAAGCACGCGGAGTTCGAGGTTCAAATCTCGATGAGGTCAATTCACTTTTTTTTTACATTTTTTTTTATTATTTTCTTAAGACTTTTTTTTTTTTGCTTATTTTTGGTTTTTTTTAACATTTAATAATTAGTTTATATAAAATTTTATATTAATAATTAAATAATCCATAAATAGGCTAAAACATCAACATTTTTATAAAAACCCTCTGATACAAACAAAATACAAACGTTTTTATACCTTTCACCACAGGTGAAAGGGTGCGGGTTCGTTAAGATTTTTTTTTGTTTATTTTTTGTTTTTTTTTACATTTAATAATTAATTTAAATAAAATTTTATATTAATAATTAAATAATCCATAAATAGGCTAAAAACATCAAAATTTGTATAAAAACCCTCTGATACTAAAAAAAAACAAACGGTTTTATTTCTATTTTTTGCTCCGATTTAAAAGAATTTATAAAAAGATTTTTAAACCATTTTATTTCTCACATATTAAGAAAATTTTATACATAATTTACCTTTGAGTGAAACTATTTTAGGTCATAACTTATAATAATTTATAAAAAAAATTATAAACTATTTTCCTTCAAATTTTTAAAATTAAGCTAAAAAAATTACAAATATTTCTAATAAAAAAGCGAAATAAAATCCTAAATGCAAATTTGCCAGCTAAATCAAACTATTTTGTAGAAATAAAACACATGCAGTTCTAGTGATTTCTTTTAACGATTTGTTGAAATTCTTTTCTTTCACCTCTTAACCTTTTATACACAAACAACAAACACTATTCTAGAGCTGTATTATGACCTATGGATACGTCTTATATAGCAAAAGATCGAAAATCTTTAGTATAACATATTTGCTGAAAAACTCGGAAATATCGGTTCAGATACAAAAAAGTTATGCCCAAAACATACATTTTTTTAAAATACATATTTTCTGAAACCATAAATCTTCCCGAGTCCAAGTTTTATCTCTAAACTAAATGGTTAATTTCCTCTTAAAGGCGTCCGTATATAAATCTGTCCATTTCATATATGTCCATATATAAACTTCAGTTTTTTCCCAACCATGGTGAAGGGTATATAAGATTCGGCATAGCCGAATTTAGCCGCTCTTACTTGTTTTTTTTTTAAATTTTTTAATTTTTTTCTTTTATTTGTAAAAAAAAAAAAAATGTAATAACTTATTTTCTAAACTTTAAAATCGAATGTCATTCCCAAATTTCTCATACAAATGAAACAAAATCGAATCAACAATAAATCCCAAATTTGCAAATCGATTGTGTAAAAATCAATTGAATTCCCAACGATTGAATTCCCAACGATTGAATTCTGTGATGGACAAATCGAATGATAAAAAACGAACGAAAGTCTTTTAAAATTAAATCAATTGATTTAAAATTTAAAAATTGTAGTTTGAGAACTCAATCATTCAATCTGAATTGAAACTCGAATGATGGAATGAATTCTTTAGAAAACTAAGTCACAAACTCATCATACTTTGTACCACTGAGTTGTGTAGGGTATTATAAAAACTTGCAAGTCACTCCCTTGTTCTACAAATTTTAATAACTTGTTTTCTAAATTTTAAAATCGAATGTTGGGAATAACATTCGATTTTACTCAAACAAATGAAACAAAATCGAATCAACAATAAATCCCAAATTTGCAAATCGATTGTGTAAAAATCAATTGAATTCCCAACGATTGAATTTCCAACGATTAAGTTTCCAACGATTAACATTCCCAACGATTGAATTCAGTGATGGACAAATCGAATGATAAAAAACGAACGAAAGTCTTTTAAAATTAAATCAATTGATTTAAAATTTAAAAATTGTAGTTTGAGAATTCAATCATTCCATAGTCAATCTGAATTGAAAATCGAATGATGGAATGAATTCTTTAAAAAACTAAGTCACAAACTCACACTTTGTCCCACTGAGTTGTGTAGGGTATTATAAAAACTTGTAAGTCACTCCTTTGCTCTACAATAATATTTTATATTCTTACATGTTGCCACAACAAAAAATGTGTTAATATTTTACTGTATGTTATTCATTTCTTAATTTAAATTTACAATTAAAAACACACCTTTTGTCCAAGTGACCTTAATATCTACTCTCTCAATGACCAATAAACAATGAAAAATTAGTTTTAAATTTTATAATGAAATTGTCCTATTGCACACGTATGCAATACAGTGGACCGAATATGAAAAATTTTCTATTGTAATGTTAATTTATATCGTGTAATATATCTGTTCTAGTTACTATGAATACGAAAATATATATATATATTTTTTATTTGAGGAATGTTTTCAAAATATGGCAACTTTGATTTTGATAAAAACTATGTTATTGATCGTTACTCTGGAATTTTTTAAAAGGTTTTTTTTTTTGCACTAGCCGAATATTTAGAGTATTTTAACACAATTTTTTTTTGCAGTGGTAAAACTTGCTCATCGCAAAATTTTTCTTATTCAGCCCACTCTATTATGTATGCATGTGTGCATAGAGCTTTTGGATAGGGTCTAATATTTCAAATTGTCAAAAATGGGGGCGCCACATTTAATGTGTCATTTATGCACTTTATTGCATTTATTTTTGAGGGGAGCGCTGCACCCCATTTTATTAAATTATATTACACCAATTACTTGTGCTATGCCGAACGATATAAAGGGTTTTCCAATAGGTACTTGACAACTTTGAATGTTATTTGTGAACGCACTATTTCACTGATCATCTAACTGTTACTGTCCTTTTTTTTCAGTAAACTCAACATGTTCATCATGGTAAAGTACACGAACGAACAACGTATGCAAATTATAAAAATGTACTACCGAAATTCGAAGTCGATGACCGCAACTTTAAGAGCGTTAACTCCAATTTTCGGTCGTTATTCTCGCCCTAGTAGACAAGCAATAACAAGTTAACTGCACAAATTTGAGTCTACACATTCATTGTGTGATGCTGCCGTGCCAGTGAGACAACGGGTTGGTCGAAGTGACGAAAATATCGCTGCCGTTCAGGAGTCCATAGCAAACGATCCAAATCAGACGATAACGCGGC
Organism: Eustalomyia histrio; assembly: GCA_949748255.1. Taxonomy (NCBI): domain Eukaryota; kingdom Metazoa; phylum Arthropoda; class Insecta; order Diptera; family Anthomyiidae; genus Eustalomyia; species Eustalomyia histrio. Next base: position 36,584,867 of record OX456524.1, read on the forward strand.
GTTCTCAAGAACTGGGCATCGCCAAGACCACTTTATGGCAAATTTTGGTTTACACCCATACAAGATCAAGCTGACTCAAGAATTGAAGCCGATGAACCATTTGACGCGACGTACGTTCTCCGATTGGGCTCTGGAGAAGATGCGCCAAGATGATGAATTTCATCACAAAATCATCTTCAGTGACGAAGCTCATTTTTGGCTCAATGGGTTCGTCAATAAGCAAAATATGCGTTATTGGTTTGGTGAAAATCCACATGTGTTTTATGAATCACCATTTCATCCACAAAAAATAACTGTTTGGTGCGGTTTGCATGCCGGCAGCGTCATTAGGCCATATTTTTTAGTCGACAATAACGATCGTCACGTTACTGTGAATGAACTTGGACGACATGTGGTTTCAACAGGACGGTGCCACAAGCCACACAGCACACGTTACAATCGATTTATTGAAGAGTAAGTTTGGTGAGCGTGTTATCTCAAGAAATGGACCAGTCAATTGGCCGTCTCGTTCGTGCGATTTACCGCCTCTAGACTTTTTTCTTTGGGGCTACATCAAATCATTGGTCTCTGCCAACGACCTTGGAAGAACTCAGAGCCAACATTGAACGCGAAATAACGGCCGTTACTGCCGAAATGTGTGACCGAGTCATCAAAAATTGGGTCCAATGAATCGACCGCTACCGATGTGCCCGCGGTGGCCATATGAACGAAGTCGAGTTCCATTCATAAATGTTTTGAATGTGTTTCAAGTCAATCATAAAAAGTTGTCAAGTCCTTATTGGAAAACCCGATATGACCATACCCCTTTCATTTAATGTCAATGGTTTGTTGTGTGCTAAACATTACACCACTTATTTGTGGTAATTTGTTTTGATTACATGTGGGTTTCTAATTTCAATTTGTTTTTTATTGATTAAAGGGAAAGATTTCATTAAAAAAAAAAAAAACAATAAAATATTCACACTCGACACATTACCAGAAAAAACTCAAGCAATAAAATAGACATAAATTTAATTTTTGGTTAAAAAAAATATGTATGTCTGTTTAAATAAAGCGTGCTGTTAAAAATATGCTACTTAAATATGTTATGACTTAATGAGAATTTTTTAAAAATCATACACGAATGAAAACAAATATTTAAACAAAATATTTATTAAAATTATTTTTAAAATATTTTATTTTATAAAAATAGTGCTGTTTAAATACAAAATGGTTATATACCGCCCATGTGTGTGTTTCAGAATTTTGCCATCTGTGGTTCTGTTCATAAAAATATAAAAAATATCGTTGAAAGATTTTACACACTGTTGCTCTACTGAGCGAGCTCGGTCCATAATAAAAAAATTTGGTAAAAAGCTATTTATGTGTCCTACGCAATCGTGTAAGTCGTTTGTCTTAATTTATTTGGAGATATTTTTGAAAATTGTTTGAAAACCACAAATGTATAAGTTTGTATATCACTGAAGGCTTTGGCCCACTGTGGCTCTACAGAGCAATCTCGTTCCATGAAATAAATTTTGGTTAGAAGTGTCCTACGCAGTCGTTTTTCTGAATTGATTTTGAGATATTTTTAAATTTTTTTTTTTAAATCCTGTGAATAGCAGTGTGTAATAGAAACAGTTATCGTTTTCAAAATAATTCTTCAGAAGCTGACGTTTTGCGTTATCGCGTGGAAAAGACCCATAAAATCTAAGTGGTTTTTCAATCCACAATAGGGGTAGAAGCACATGAAAAAAAACATATATTTCTGAAGGAAACTTTCTGGTTCCTAACTGTTTTACCTCCATAAAAACCTAGGATGCTGGGATAACTCTTATGTTTATGTTTCTTTCAAAAGAAACAGATTTTGAGGATTTTTTCAATGGAAAAACTCTCAGATTCCCAGGACAATTTTCTATAGAAAGATTCTGAAGACATTTTTCATACAAAACCCTTAACATTCTGAAAACGTTTTCATATAGAAAAATCCTCAGATTCTGAGCATATTTTCTTATGAAACTTTTTTAGCGTTCTTTTTCAATAAAAATTACCTTAGATACTGAGAAATTTTTTCTATATCAAAATTTGTCCTTTTGAAAAAATCCTCATATTCTGAAAAATTTTTACTTTACAAAAACGCCCAGAAAATGTCCTAAAAATTTCTTTTTTTTTTGTAGGAAGAAGTCCTTAAAAACTGAGAGTTTTTCTACAGGAAAAAGGTCTCACAATCTGAAGCCTTTTTGTAGAAAAAATTCATGTAGAAAACACACCCCTAAGAAGTAGGAGGACGAGAATGAAATGTTCTACAAAAATGCTGGCCATAAAATTTTACTCCATGTCAGAACACACCAAAGCCCAAAACCCAAAAGGAAACACAATTAATTAAGTTGTGCATAAGAGGTGTACTATTCGTTGTATTGTGCTGTCGGAAACTGTTTCTGAAATTTAATTTACAACATTTGCAACTCAAAAAAAAATGAACTAGAATTTAGAAAAATTAATTTACTTAGAGGAAAAATTGAAATGAAAGCGGCACCAAAGACACTTTTTACCAATATTTAATAAAATTTTCCTTGAATTTAAGAAACAAATTTTACTTAAAATTTGTTCCAAATTTCTAAATTATAGAAAAATTTTACTATTGAGGAGTAAATTTTTATTAGAAAACAGTAAATCTTCCTCCTAATTAGTTCATACATCATCTAAAATTGTACTGTTAGTTAGGAAATGTTTCCTTGGTTTTAAGAAAAATTTTATTTTATTTAAGTTCATTAGATAGTTTTTTTTTACTAAAAACTAGGAATTAACTCCCTAAAAATAAGAAAATATTTTCTTCTTTTAAGTGAAAATTATTCTGCTTCTATGGCAAAGGTAATATATTTTACCATATATTTTAAAGTACTTTACACTCTTTGAGTAGGTATTTTCCCACTTTCGGAGGACTTCCGCTTTGTGAGGACACTGCTCTTAACAAGATTTTTGCTATACAATTTTGCCTGCTTGAGAGAACTACAAAAAGGGACGCCCTACGTGACACACGGTATCTATGGTTATGGAACACTGGGGGTCCTTTGTCTTCTTAAATTAACTAATTTCAGGAAATTGTTGCAAAAATACAAAATATTACAGTTACATTTCCTGTTATTATTGGAAAATGGAAAAATGTCATAAGTTCATTTTATGGGATCTTTAGCTTAAACTTTATTTGACATTTACAAATGTAAACTCTTTTATTATTAAGTGAATAAAGTTATATAATAAATAAATATAAAGTTTAATAAGCGCTATGTCAATTATAGGAAAGCCATTATGCTGTAATGAATAAAATGTGCCTGTGATATTTTGTTGTGTAGTCAGCAAACAAATTTATTACATAAAAGCGCAAATTCGAAATTTTTTACCCTTTGCTAACAAAATTTTAAAATATATTTTAAGCTACTTTACGATCAATATTTAAGACTGTTAAGATTAGAGATGGGCACGTGAGAGATTTTTGACTCACGCTTACGCACGATCACGAACCAAAAATTACAATCATGCACGATAGTTTTTTTTTTAATGATTTAATAGTTTAATTTATTTTCTTTAATAATATATTTTCTTGAAAATTAGGAAAACTAACTGGTTTGTTTTTAATTGATTGTTTTTTTTGGAATAGAATATTGAAAATAATTTAAACGTTTTCCAACAAAAAAAAATGCTATACCAAATTATATTATTTTTTAAAAATTAGAAAACTTTTACTTGAAAAAAAGAATATTTTCTTAAAATTTTTAAAATTTATCTAAAATAGTTCATCAGTTTCTAAAATCAAGTTAATTTTTATTATAACATAAGAAAAAATTTATTACTTTTTGTTTTTTATTGTCTGAACTAATTTTTAGAAAACAATTCTTCAAAATTAGAAAGTGGTATACTTAAAAACTTTCTAAAATTTAGTTAATTTTACTACTCGCGAACGAAAAATGAACACACATTAAGTTCAAGTACTTTCTCAATTTAAGTTAGACACATTTTTTGAACTAAATGGGAGTAAATTATGTTCAAAATATTTTTTTGAACTACACTTAATTTTATTACATTTAAGTATGCAAATTTCTTAAAACTAAGATGTTTTTTCTTAAAATTAATAAATTTTTATTTAATTGACTTGTTTTTTTCCTAAAATCAAGAAATATTACTTAGGAAAAATATGAACTATTTTTGAGTATATAAACTATTTCGTTTTTCCTCAAACTTAGGAATTTTTATTCTTTTTAAGAAAATTTGTCTAAGTTTTAATAAAATTTTACTTAAATTGAAGACAATTTATAAACTATTTTGAAGGAAATTTTTGATAACATTTTAGTTCATGTCTTTTTTTTTTGTTTGAGTGTATTATGAGTCAGATTTTGGGATGAACTCCTCCGTTTTAGGGGTGTTTTTTACGATTTGCTAGAATAGAGCAAAAAATTACCGTTATGTGAGGGAGTTAGATATATATGTATATATTTTGTAAAATTTTTTTTTAAAAGCTGGCGAAAATTTTTAAACCAAAAAAAGCGCGATTTTTATAAAAAAAATTTCATATATTTTTTTTTTTTGTATATTAAAATTCTAGAAGTTGGCACCGCAGCCGAAAATTTTGTTTTTCATACATTAAGAAGAAATAAAATTCCTAATAGGTTTTAAAATTGCCAAACTCTAAAACGCAATGTCAAAGAGAACCATTTGCTCTAAAATTGTATAAGATCGTCCGATGCTGCAAAAACTGCATATCGGAAATTGATGGCTCTTCCATTTAAATAAAATGATTTTTATTCTAATTCTTTAAAATATTTCAATTTACGTTGGCCCAAGTAATTTTAATGTTTGTAAGGAGTACATTCGGATATTATTGATTCCATGCAAAATAAATGAAATAAATGATCATATTTTGGGGTAATTTTTCATTTCATCTAATATTCATTCATTTTTATTTCCCCATATTGGTGTTATTTTACATTATGAATTAAAGCCTCAATTTAATAAATGAAAATATGCCCCAAACTTAATTTTGGGTCTAATTTTCATTTGACTGGGATAATTTTTCATTATATTTTTAGTGTTAATTTCTATTATGAAAATTTGGCCAAATTTTACTTAAATTTGAAGATCATTTTAAAACGATTCAAAAAGTTTTGGAATGACTCCATATATTATTTATAAAGCATCAACTGAAATTCAAAAACACCAAATAAAATAAAATAAATATTTGATGAATTTCAATAAATTTTTTAATTGCGTTTGGTATTTTTTAATTTTAATTGATCTCTTTAAGTATCGTTTGCGAATTTTTGAATTTTATTTGTAAATTTTTGAATTTAAATCGTATTTTTTTACTTCGGATTTTTTTTATTTTAATTGTCATTTTTGGGCAATTTTGTATATTTTTTATAAAAAAAAACTTTGTTTTTTATTTCCATATCTATAACTACTTGTTTTCATATATGGACTTCAATGGAACACGAAATATAGCAATTAAACAAACACATAATTTATTTATTTTATTTATTAATCATATAATTACAAATTATATGTTAATACCCTAACCGAGCACTAGCAACAAAGGCCTTCGGCTCGTTGCAGCGAAAACAGACCAGATTCTCTGGTGGGAATTGAACCCACGACCCCCGCACTGATAAGCTAGCACGCTACCAACTAGTCTACCGGGGCGCTCTTCATAATTTATTTGTTAGCTTTTGTTGTTTTTAATATTTTATCAAATTACAAATAGAAAATTTTCAAATATTTTTATAACAAATATATTTGTTTACATTTAAAACAGAAAATTTAAGAATTGCCAAGACTTGGCAGCATTTTAAAAAATCTTAATTTTTAAATACCATAACTACTTTGAAAATCTATTTAAATCTTTTAAATTAAATATTTTCAATTTTAAATAAATATGTTTTGATATCAAAATAAATTCAAAAATCTGAAAGTTGTGGGATTCCAGTTGAGACTTAATGTGGTATTTGAATATAATATATTTAATTAAAAAAAGTAATACAATTGGAAACAAGATTTTTTTTTGTTTTAAAAGAAAATATACAAATTAAATAATTCCACTTAGGACCTGTGCGAGGTAGCTAAATAAATTCTAAACTAAATACATATTGACAAAAGGTTTTAAAATTTCTTTGACAAAATCTTTGAACAATTTTTAAAATTTCATAGAAATTTAGATACACACTACATAGTCGACGTGTAAATCAACCTTTAATTACTACTTTTTTATAAATCGTGCGAGAAAAGAGACAAAAGGCGTTAAATAAAATAAAAAAGGCAATTAATGGGTTTTTAGAAACTTAAGTGTATTTTTGATTGTTAATACCCAAATAATATTACGAGAGAAAGGTTAAGTATACAGATATCATCGAAAGAAGCGGCCAAACAAAATTTTTTACATATTACAAGGTTCGGTAACTGAGAAAAAATTTAGCAAATTTTTTTTATTTCAAAGCAAATTCTTTTTATTTCTGCACAAATTTCAGCAAAATCTGGCAAAACCCAATTGGCAAAAAAATCATATGGTCTTGCAAAAAAAAAAATCAATTCGAAATAAAAAATACAAGCTATTTTGTATATACACTTAAAATAGTTTGCAAGTTAAAATAACAGAAAATGTCATTAACAAGAAAAGATATTTCATTTAAAAACCGGGCTACTTAATTTTCATTTAAATTAAAAGCTTTTTGTTACTTGTTTTAAAATGTTGATTAATCAACTGACACATCCGTAAGAAACAAATGATATAATCAGTTAAAATAAATGACAAAATTTTACCTACTAATTCCTTAAAAAATAAATGTTTTTTTTTTTCATTTATTTGAAATTGTTTCCCTTTTTGTATTTTTTGTATTTTTTTTTTTTTTTTGTTAATATACTCGTACAATACAAAATGTATGTATGCATAGCTATAGACCCTTTTTGTGTGAATGTGTTTGTGTATGTATGTGTGTTTATGAAGTTCTTGTAATTTTAATTCGAAAATTTTGTATATAAAGGGTGGTTAAATTTTAAGAGCCGATGTTGATTTTGAATAAAACACAAATTATTTAGGAAATTATTGTCATTTCTTTTAATTATGATAATATGGTACGGTTCAATTATGTATGGAAGAAAATATCGGCCAAATGGCCGCCGCGACCTCGGCGGCACACCTCCATCCGATGGTCCAAATTTTCGATGACGCTGAGGCATAATTCAGGTTCTATGCCGTTAATGTGCCGAATTATCTCATCCTTTAGCTCTTGAATTGTTCTTGGCTTATTGACGTACACTTTTTATTTTAAATATCCCCAAATAAAGAAGTCCAACGGTGTTGAATCACATGATCGTGGCAGCCAATTAACATCGCCACGACGTGAGATAACACGGCCATTAAATTACTCGCGCAAAAGAGCCATTCTTTCATTGGCTGTGTCGCAAGTGGCACCATCCTGTTGGAACCACATATCGTCCAGGTCCATATCCTCAGTTTCTGGCCACAAGAAGTCCGTTATCATCTCGCGATAGCGAACACCATTCACGGTAAATGCTTGGCCGACCTTATGACACACTATCGCAAACAACAGCAATGTTTTCCGCAGAACGAACTGGGCGAGTATGCACAGGTGTTTTTAGAGACCCGGTGTGGTTCACATTCAACATCGGCCCTTAAAATTTAGCCACCCTTTTTAAAACCAATTTAAAAAAAAAAACAAATTGATATTTTTTGAATATTTTTTTGAAACAGACATCAAACAAAATTTAAATTTGTAATAACTGTTACGGACACAAATAAACCACAAATTTCTGTTTTGTGGGTAAATTTTTATTAAATTTCATACAAATGAAAAAAAAATAAATGAAACTGAAAAAAATCGGTAAATGATAGTAAATTATTTCGAATAAATGTATAAAAAAGTTAATAAAGATATTTCTTTGAAAAATAAATGTATGTTCCTTTATTTTTAAATGGAACGGAAAACTTTTTTATTAAACTAACAAACAGTAAGCTACATAATATTCTGGAAAAAATGTCGGGTGGGGTGGGGCCGGGCCGCCCCCCCCCCCTTGGCACGCCACTGATTGTAGGTATAACTGTAAATATCGATAGCTACAACCGAATAATGTGATAGTACATGTGACTGCCAAAGATCGGTATGCAACGAATTCGGTTGTCACCACGAATCTGTTCATTTTTTTCATCTGGCGCTTTCAGGAAAAATTTTTTTGACAAACGGACTACACATTCGTGATTTTCGGCCCAAAATCATACTAGAACCAAAATTTTTATAACAAAATACCTCGTATTTCGATTTCAGTGGTTAAAGGGTTAAGTGGAATATTTACCTTCACACATCAAAACATATTTAATTTTAAAAATTATTTACACAGACTTTATACTTTTTACCTACTTGACATTTATATACCTAGTACTTTCATAAGTTCTGATACATGGGATTTTTCCCGGTATATTGTATTTTTATTTAGTGAATATTTATGAACATAAAAAAAAGTATTATTCCAAAATAATTGCCATTTGCCTTCAAGCATTACCGGACAGTAGTCTATCGCGCGCCTTAAATATTCCAAAGTTAGGTGGCGAGTAGTACAAACCATGTCCTTTGAAACGAATTACAACTTATAATCCAAAGGATTAAGATAAGAACTACCAAAAAAAAAAGTTCGGTATATTGTTTTTTAACACGTACGTTTTGGTCGTTTTTGCCGGTGACATAGTTAACGTTAGAAGTTGGGACTATGACACATTTTCGGTCATAGTCCCCAGAAGAAAACGGATATTAAGCTCAGAATTATGGTCATAACATTTTTGAATTATTTGTTATGATCATCGAGTATTTTGTTAAAAAAAGCTGTTATGAGTGGTCGGCCTTTGGTCGGCCTTTGGTCGCACTTAAGAATTTGATTTTCTCCTTTGGGATATTTCCAATACCGTCTTCGCTAATAAAAACTTGTTTGCGTAACGGGCCTTCAGCATGGCTTATGGGTTTTCTCTCTTTCGGGTTTATTTAACTCCGGGGACGTATTCCATGGTTGGGATTATGAGCAAAAGTTTTTCGGACATTATTCCAAAAATGGATATTGGCAAAATGTCCAAGCACCGCTTTTGACTTATGGGCTAGGGCAGAGTCCAATGTTCGTTTTCAAACAATGTGTGGTCAAGAGGCTTTACAGATGTCGTATTGTAATGCCTTTGAACCACTTACGATGCTTACCGAGAGGACTGAGCATAGATTATATCATACTGTTCGTTGAATGACTACTTCACAGTGAAAATTTTCTCATCAGTTTACAGAGTTTGCATGTGGGCATTTTTAGCGTCCTGGTGAAGCATTGCTTGTTTTTTGCTTGCGTTTCTGTTTCTAAATCCACCGTTAGTAGATGTCTTTTGTAAGCCCAAAACCCTAAGTCATCTGAAATGATGCGGAAAATAAATATGAACCATAAATCCATTTCCCGCGTAAATAATTGCTGCTTTCGGAGTGGATTTAATGAATTAGGATTTTTTACGGCTTTAATATAACTGGAAGTGTGCAAACATACGTGTAATCCCGAACTGTCACTTGTCGAAATGCTTTCAATTGTAAATTCAATGAAATTGTGACAGCGGCTGCATTTTATTGCATATCAGCACCTTGTTGTTGTATACTCGCATCGATAGAGTTTTTGCAAAATACATTTAAACTACAACCCTGTTCTGCTTTCGGTAGGATGAGTCACAGGCAATCAAAAAATATATTATAAATTCAAGAAGATAATAATGCGCTGTATTTCTAATAAGCTATTTTACAAAAGTAAAAGTTTTCCACTAAAAATGCAATCAACTAAGTCGTGTATCAAGTCACCGTGTATGCATTTCTCGATGCGAAAACTTCTCGCATCAGATACAAGAACCGGGTACAGAACTTTTCAAAGTACTAGGGACATATAAGATATTTTTTTGCAAAAACTAAAAAGAGAAAAGTCAATACTTTATCTACAGCTCATCTTCGATTTTTGTTATTGTTTTATATTTCAATTTGTTTTATAAGTCTGTTATAAATATCAACATAGTGATTATTTGTTTAACTATTAGAATTTTACTATAAAAACCCGGCCCGAATAAAGAAAGTACGCCAGTTGTTTATAGACTAAATATTAACATGAAATTCTTAATTGTATTCGCTTTGGCTTTGGCCACCACTTCAGCCTTTGATCTTAGTGCTGCTAATATTGAATCCCACAATGTTGCTATGCCCGTTTTGAAACTCAAAGGACGCATAACCAATGGCAAAACTGCCTCAGTTGGTCAATTACCCTACCTAGTTTCAGTGTACTCGGAAAGTTCTTTACGCAATCAACAGTGTGGTGGTTCTTTGATAGGCAACGAATGGGTTTTGACTGCAGCTCACTGTCTCGATGGTATGAATTACGTTAATGTCTACTTGGGTATTACTGTTCTTGAGTCCGCCGAGGTTACCTACAAGGTTGACAAGAGCAACATAATCATCCACTCCGGCTACAATAAAAAATACTCATATGACGATATTGCCTTAATCAAGATTCCATTTGTTTCTTACTCCGCCAACATCCAACCGGTTAAAATTCCCGCTATGGCCAGCTCTTACTCCACTTACTCTGATGAATATGGTATTGCTTCTGGTTGGGGATATATCTCCGACGAAGGTTTACTTATTGAACCCGAAAGCTTGCAATGGGCCCGTATGCAAGTCATCCCCAACACACTCTGTACTGAAACTTTCCCTTTCATTGCCTCCTTCCAAATTTGTGTTTCTACTCCCGGTGCTGTTTCTACCTGCGAAGGTGATTCTGGTGGACCATTAGTTTTGGAATCCTCTAACGTTCAAATTGGTGTGGCTGCTTTCGTTCACCCTAAAGGTTGCAAATTTGGTTACCCCGCTGTCTTCATGCGTTTGACCAGCTACTTGGATTGGATCAAATTATACACTGGTATCTCTTATTAAATAACTTAATGATTTTTAAATTAATAATATAAATATTTTATATTAAAAATATTAGTAATTTTTAACATTTGTTAAACCTTTTTCTTTTATTTATAACTTCTTAATTTTTTGAGCTTAAGGTTGGTTTAAAAAAAAAATAATTTAAATATCAGCCCTCTAATGCGCTTGGCTGCATCTAGTCGTTAACAACTTTTATAAATAAATATACGGTGGCACCGATAATGACCGGCATTAGATCAACAAGAAAAATATTGGTATAGAATACAAAAATTGTCGACTTTGCCAAATACATATGTTGTCTGTTGCATAACAACTTTCATCTGATTTTGGGTGCATGTGTTTTTTTAGTGTTGGAAAGCCTCATTATAAAAAAAGACACAGAGTTGCTTATAATTAGTAGTATAAATTTAGAGCAGGGTTGGCAGGCAATACCGCCAAAATACTTTGAAAATATTGCCCAATTTCATAAACATGATGCATGTTGAATTTCTCAAAAATTACCTCTGACACTCTACACCTTTGTATACTTTTTAGCAAAAAAAAAAAAAATGTCGACAATGCCAAATAGTATTGCGGTAGCGTTTTAACGTTAATTTTCATCTGACATTGGGTGTATGTATCTTTTTTAGTGTTGGAAAGAGCCATACAAAACACAGAGTTGTGTACAATTAGTAATTAGTATAAATTTAGAGAGTCATTAAGAAAAAGTACCCAGTTTAAATGTTATATCAACTGTTAAACTTGTTTAGTGTTCGATTAAATAACACAGTACAACAGCCAATCTGGGGGGTGAGAAATTCCAAGTCAGGGTGATGGTACTAGGTCAGTATAGTAAAACATTCAAAGGGTTTGGCGTTCGTATGTGTCAGTTTTTTCCTTATCTTGATGTTTTTTCGCTTAGTTGTAACATTTTGGCAAAAACGTAGTTTAACATAACTCGAGAATCACTTGTCCGATTTTGATGAAACAAATTTACAAAAATTAAGAATTACAATTTCTCTAATCTGTTTCTATACTGTTTTCCTATATGTGCAACACTTTCGAAGTTAAAAATTAATGTATGAAGGGAAAAAAGTATTTTTTGCCTAAAAATTTAAATATTTTTTTTTAAATTCATAAAAAATCCAAAATGGACAAAAGTGCCAAAACTAATTACTTTTGCGTAAAGTCACATAACTCATGAGCAAAAAAAGGCATAGATTATGAAAATCGATGCACGCGTTTTTCATTTATTCACAATTAGGTAAATGTATGAATTTCAAAAATTTGCTCCAGATATGCACAACATTATTTGGAGAAAACATTGACACTCACAAGCCGAACTCTCTCATATTTTTCTACTGTACTAAAAGAGAAATATTAATGTGGCAACACTGGTTCTGTAATGTTCACATAAAACATGCATTGTCATTATACTTCTTCTCTTTCTCACACTGGTTCTGTGATTTTTGTCATTCAACAAGTGCCGACGAACGCGAACAGTAAAAGTGGTTTTTCTCCAGTTTTTTAAAAGTGAACAAAACTGAACAGAATATGGAACTGTGCAAGCCAGATATAAATAGCTTTTGCTACTGCTGTGGTCAATATGTCTCAACACATAAAAAAAGGGGAAATTTCAGTACTGATTTTGTTCAAACATACGAGATGTACTTCAACCAAAATGTTATAGTGAACGAAAATTGGGTACCAAATATAGTGTGTAAAAGCTGCTACAACCGTCTAATGGATTGGAAAAATAGAAGACGTGAAAGTATGCCATTCGGTATCCCAATGACTTGGACTAATCCTGGCGAAGGTCACAATCCATTGAATTGCTATGCATGTGCGAGTAAAGGAGCCGCAAAAAGGATAAGAAAATCGTATAATTACGTTGGTGTTGCAAGTGCCGCAACACCATTGCCTCATTCGGACCACATTCCTGTGCCAAAAGCTTCTAGCCCAGATATTTTCTCTTCTACGACTGCGCCGACATATCATGCACGTGATGATCCCCCATATGAGCCATCAGTATCCAATGAGCCAATTTTAATAAATCAAAATAAGCTTGATTCAATTGTTGCTAAGTTGGAATTAACACAGCATAAATCGGAAGAGCTGGCTTCCATTTTGAAATCAAACAATTTGTTGGCACCCGGTGTGAAAGTCACAGCTTATCGAAGTCGTCAGGCAACACTCCAAAGTTTATTCTTGTTAATGATGAAAAAACTTCTGCATATTGCCCGGATGTAGGAAAATTGATGGACGCAATGGAAATAAAATATGAAGCAGATGACTGGAGATTATTTATTGACAGTTCAAAACTCAGCTTGAAGGCGGTTTTACTGCATAAGACCAATAAAAAACCTTCAGTTCCAATCGCCTATAGTACAGAAACGAAAGAAACCTATGATGCACTGGAAAATATGGTTAACTACGCCAAACATATGTGGCGCATATGCTGCGATTTAAAAGTTGTAGCAATGCTTTGCGGTCTTCAAAGCGGCTATATAAAATATATGTGCTTTTTGTGCGATTGGGACACACGATTTTCCGGTGACCAATATGCATGCCACGGATGGAAACTCAGCCAATATTATTCGTGAGCCTCTAGTGCCGAAGGAGAAGATATTGCTGCCTCCACTGCATATTAAACTTGGAATTGTTAAGAATTTTATCAAAACGGTCGCCAAAAGAGATGAAGTTTTCTTGTGTTTGAAACTAATTTACCCGAGACTCAGCGAAAGTAAAATTAAAGAAGGTAAGTTATAATATCACATTCATTTCCCATGATTTTCCATCTTAACAAATTAATTTTTTCCAATCAGGCGTAGTAAATGGTCCAGATATACGAAAGCTGATTAAAAGTGACGCATTCAACAATATTTTGATTGACGCTGAATTGAATGCATGGCAGGCAATCAAAGAAGTAATAGAAGACTTGTTGGGAAAGCATCGTTCTAACAACTACGATGTTTCTGTCGCAAGGATGTTAAGAGCATTCTCGGAAATTGGTGTCCACATGTCCTTGAAAATCCATTATTTACATCATCATCTGGACTACTTCAGAAGGGCCAACAGTGGAGTCACACATTGACATTATGTGTGGTTCAGAAACTGATGATAGCGATGAATGCGATGCCACTAGTCCCGAACAACCACCATCGAAAAAGTCTAGGCAATATTTATTAAAATAAATAAAAATAAATGAATAAAATAAAAATAAAAAATTATAAAAATGTTTACTTAATTTTTTTAGTAGTTTATGGCCAGAAGTCTGGAGTTATTGGGGAAAATTTATAAAAAAGGCGATAAATGACACTTTTTTGAATAAAAACAAATATCAATATTCTTGTCAAATATACCTTCACTTAATTGTAAACAAAAGCAGAACGCGTTAATCGATTTCTATGATCTATGCCGCATTTTGTTTATAGGTTATGTGACTTTACATGAAATTAATAACACTTGATCCTTTTTCCCGTTTTGGATTTTTTATGAATTTTAAAAAAAAAAATTTTAATTTTTAGGCAAAAAAATATTTTTTTTTCTCCACAAATTTATTTTTACCGGCAAAACTGTTGATTATAAAGAAAAACGTTATATGAACGGATTAAAGAAATTCTAAATTTTTTTGAGTTTGTTTTAGCAAAATCGGACAAGTGGTTCTCGAGTTATGTTAAACTACGTTTTTGCCAAAATGTTACAACTAAGCGAAAAAACATCAAGATAAGGAAAAAATTTAAAAGGTCATAAAAAAAAACTGACACATACGAACGCCAAACCCTTTGAGGGTTTTACTATACTGACCTAGTACCATCACCCTGACTTGGAATTCTCACCCCCCAGACAATAATTCCAAAAATGTTCCATAGTGTAATTAATGCACTCTTTTTTTAGATTAACATTTCTGTGTAAATTGTGTATTAGAAGCGAGAAGGAATCAAAGTCGGCATTTCGCACAATTGAAAAAACAAAATTTTAATAAATTAACCTGTATGTTGGAAATTATCATTATGGGACATGTTTTAGATTTTCCCTTTTAGGTGAAATTGTGTAAAAATTATATTTTTTCCCCACTTTTTATTTAAAGTAAATTTTTAAATAAACTTACAATCTGATTACGCAAATATTTAATACACACAATCTGTGTTAAAATATAACTTGGATCAATAGAAACATTTTTCTTTCGTGTATAAAACAAGTAAAAGCATTCATTTTGGCTTTATCGATTTTTTAACAAATAAAATAAAAAATCTTAAAAAAAAATCAGTTGAAAAAAATACAGTGAAAAAATTTTTATTTAAAAATGTATTCAGATTTTCATTTATAACATTTAACCGCTTGTTAGATTTTGCTTATTTTTAACAAACAGACGAAGGAATATCTGCAGATCGACTTAAAATCGCAAAAGCATGAACATTTCGTGTGGTTACAAAACGCCACAGTTACAAAACGCCGCAAAAACTCATTCGAATTGCGGTTAAACAACTTCAAACAATCCTTTGAAGTTGTCACACGATTACGTTTATGGTCAATTGAGAGCAAACGCGGCAGCCATCTTGCAGACAGCTTTCTTAAATCCAACTGATCTTTTAAAATCGAAACCACACTGCCATATGAAATGCCTACGGCATCAACAAACTCACACACTTTTACTCTTCGATCAGCCAACACCATAGCGTGAATTTTTTCGACATTTTCGGGTGTATTGACCTCAATTGGCCGTCCAGAACGTTCAGCGTCATTTGTACTTGTGTGACCACAAAGAAAATCAGTAAACCACCCTTTAACCATTAAAATCGATGGTGCAAAGTCCCCATAGTATTTATCAAGCCCTTCCTTGGTTTGATTGACGGCAAAAAATAATATTTAATGAGCACTTTTTAAATTTTTAAAAAAATCCACGAGCTTGTATGTTTTGAACAGCTGTTAAACGCAAAGTAAATGACAGAACTTGCTCAAAATTTGACAGTCGTCTATTAACAGGTGATACTATAACTACGAAGAAAGTTCGAAAAGTTACGGACTTATTGATCCACCCTCGTACTATGAACAGTTTATATTAACCTGGCTTAGGTAACGTTATTTTATTTTTCGAAATCGTACGTCTCGCAGGGTTAAGAATATGACATTTTTTTATTATGCATGAGGCAGTTTTATCTATTTTCAATGTAGTTACAATTTTTTTATATAGCTTGGTTGAAAAGTTCCTGCGCTCACCAAGAGATGGCACTGCTAGCTCCAAACCTTTTTTTCTCAAGTTGGTATAACTGTCCTGAGAACACATGCAAAGTTACAAGTCATTCTGTCAATTTTTTCTTTGTTTACAAGCCATTTGAAGTTGACGTGTCATTGATTTTTTTAATATGGAAAAAATTGAATATCGTGCAGTCATTAGATTCTTTGTTTTGAAGGGTTTAAAAGCAAAGGAAATTTATGAACAATTTTTAGAAGTGTATAAGGAGTCCTCACCTTCAAAACGCACCGTTGAATTTTGGGCTGGTGAATTTAAACGTGGTCGTATCAGCCTTGAAGACGATCCACGCGAAAGACGACCAAAAACTGCAACCACAGCAGAAATCATTGAGCAGGTACATAATATGGTTAGTGAAGATCCAAGTTTGACTAAGCATGAAATTGCTAATGCCATAGGCATCTCAGACGAACGGGTACTCCATATTTTACATGAAGAATTACGTATGAAAAAACTGTTTGGAAAGTTAGTGTTGCACACATTAACAATTAAACAAAAACTGGATCGAAAACAAATTTCTCAGCGTAATTTGGAGCGTTTTAAGCCGAATAAAACCGACTTCTTGCGTCGTTTTATAACTATGGATGAGACTAGGATCTACCACCATGATCCTAAATTGAAACAAGAACTTTTACAGCTCCAAAGCAGGTGAAGTCACAACGATCAGCAAAGAAGGTTATGGCATCAGTTTTTTTGGGATGCAAAAGGAATTTTGTTGATTGATTATCTTCAGAAAGGTAAAACAATCAACTCTGAATATTATTGCAGCCTTTTGGATAAGCTGGATGAAAAAATTCGTGAGAAAAGACCTGGTTTAAAGAAGAAAAAAATCATTTTTCATCAAGACAATGCACCTGCTCACAAAAGTGTTTTGACGATGGCTAAATTCAAGGAATTAAAGTACGAATTGCTTGAACATCCACCGTATTCACCAGATTTGGCTCCCAGTGACTACTATCTCTTCAGAAATCTCAAACAATTCCTTCGTGGAAAGCATTTTTCGTCGAATGAAGAGGCCATAGCAGCCGTAGACGGTTATTTTGCAGAGCTTCCGGAAAACCATTATAAGGATTGGATAATATCATTGGAAGATCATTGGAACAAGTGTATTGAGCTTCTAGGAGATTATATTGAATAAAAAAATATATTTCGTATCAAAAAGTATTCTTTTATTTCGAGTGCAGGAACTTTTCAATCAACCTGTACATTTTAAAATATAGGCCATAAAATAATTTATTTTTAATGCATTACAACACTCCGGAGACCAAGCAGCAGTCTAAACAATGGGTTTTTCCGGGTGAACCGGCTCCGAAAACGGCCAAAGTAAGTTTGTCGGCCAATAAGGTGATGGCAATAGTTTTTTGGGATGCACGCGGGATAATCCACACGGTGCACACGTGTGTAGTCTCAATGGCAAAATTCCATGAATTGGGCTGCGATTTGGTACCTCATCTGACATATTCTCCGAATTTAGTCATATTCTCCGAACCTAAAGAAATGGAAAGATATTTACCTCCAACGATGAAATTATTGATCAAACAAATGCCTACAAGTATTTTATATACCTCGAAAAATCCTATTTTTTGGAAGGGATACAAAAATTGGAGAAATGTTGGACTAAGTATATTAAGCTAAAAGGAGATTATGTTGAAAAATATTTTTTTTTTTTTTGAAAAAAAAAACTATGTTTCATTCAAAAAGTCACGGACTTATTGATCCACCCTCGTACATTGAAAACAGATAGAACTTCTGCTGCAGTCACTGGTTTGTTTAGAGTCAGCCTCGTGCATAATAAAAAAAAATTTCATATTCTTAACCCTGCGTAGGTAACATACGTCTGCGAGACGTACGATTTCGAGACGAAACATAAAATAACGTTACCTAAGCCGGGTTAATATAAACTGTTCATAGTATTTATTTCAAAATCATAAGTCGTTTAATAAAAAATTCCAGTGTGAAATTTGATCCAATCCAAATAGCTGGTCAAACGGGTGAAGGCAATAGGGAAACCCAATGCGCAACCGTCTTCAACGCCGAAGGAAGTCAAACCAACTTGAATCTTGGAGGATTCCAAAACCAATGGTCCACCAGAATCCCCTTCACAGGTAGATACACCACCGGTGGTGGCAATGCAAACGTTGGAGGAGGTTATACTGTTGTTACCATAAGTGCCAGAGCAGACCGAGTTGGTGATTACTTGCACACGGGCCCATTGCAAGTTTTTGGTAATAGCCGAGGCAGAATCGGAGATAAGTCCCCAACCGGAAGCAATAACATACTCATTCGCGTAAGTGTCGTAAGAGTTGGCAATAGCGGGAATCTTAATAGCCTGGATCTTGGAGGTGAAAGAGACATGGGGAATTTTGATCAGGGAAATATCGTTTCGCAAGTTTTTGCTGTCCCAGTCGGAGTGGATGATAATGTCACTCTTGGAAACGGTGTGGATAACTTCAGCGGAGGTACGGAGAGTAGCACCCAAATACACAGTAACGGATTTGACACCATCGGTACAGTGAGCTGCAGTCAAAACCCATTGGTTGCCGATCAAAGAACCACCGCACCAGGTATGGGAGAGAAGGTTAAATTTCAAGGATAGACCAACTTGATAGGGGAATTGACCAACATAGGCAGTCTTGCCATTGGTAATGCGTCCTTCGTTTTCCAAAACGGGCACAACAACGCTGCGGGATTTAATTTCAGCAGCACGGAGGTCAAAGGCTGAAACAGTGGCCAAAGCCCAAAAGAATACAATCAGGAACTTCATGCCGCTACTACAAATTGCAAATACAACTGATATAATTTCTTCTTTCTGTCCTGGCTTTTTATAGTAAAATTCTAATAGTTAAATGCATAATCAATATGTGGATATTTAAAAAAAAATCAAATATAAAACAATAACAAAAATCGCACATTTTGTATAGATAAAATACTGATTATTATTTTATGCATAAGAGGTTTACAGTTTTTGCAAATAATATCTTATCTGTGCCTAGTATTTTCATAAGTTCTCTTAAATACTCCCTCTCACTGTCAGAAATCCACTGAATGTACAATCGCCATATTAACAGCATTTTAACAAGAGATTCATTTCCTAAATTCTCTTCGCGGATACGTATAGAGATCTTGCCGCCCACTGAGGGAACTCCCAGAGGTATCAAAGCCATAAAGTATAGAATTTATAAAGCGCCGCACTAGCTTTAGCCACACACAAATTAATATTTTCTAATCAGCTGTTCGCTCGCCAAAAGTTTACCCATCACATTTGACCTTTGCAATGAAAACTACGTGTCAGTCAACTCACACCAAATTTGACGTAAGTCTTTGACACTCTCTGCTTTATCGATTTATTGTCAGTTTTAAAGATGTAATGAAAACGCATTTGACACAAAATTACAAAAATTTATTTGAGTAAGTTTTTGTTAGTTCATATGACATAATGAAAACCAGGCATAACAAACTGGAAGACACGGAAATCTCACTTGTTGACCTATTATCAGAATACATACATGGGTTTTTTATACATATACATATAACAGGTCAATTGAGAAGTCCCCGGCCTGACACATAGATGGCGCTACTAGGCTTAAATCGATATGATTTTTAGTAAGCCCTAACCTTCAAGACACGTGTATAAATTTGACAACTGTCGAATCATTAGTTTGTGAATTATAGCATTTGACAAGATTTTTAAAGAAAGCAAAGTGATGTGTTCTTTATCCGGTTCAAGATCATAAAAATGTTATCTTTTTCGAATAAAAAAAAAATTATATTAAGGTTAGGTTAGCTGACCAGAAAATAAATTCCATTATGCTCCCCCCCCCCCCCCCCCCCCTAATTCATAAAAAATTACCATTTTTTCCTTCATTTGGAAAAGATTTGGAATCTTCATGATCTTGAACACGTTAAAAAATAGTTCACATAACATTTATACAGATCAACAATAAACACCATTTAAAAAAATTGTTGTTATCTTTATAATAACGTAGTAAAATTTTTAATTTTAGTATACCGTACGATTAATTATAACGTACGATTATTAAATACTACTTTTCGGAATTACCCAAAGTTTACGCAGAACATAAACAAAATAAGGCACTTGAAAATATTAATATTCTTATACAAATTTATCATGATCGAATGTGATTTAATTGCAACAACAAAATTAAATCTTATCTAAGGGTGAGCAAAAAAAAAAAGTCAAACACTTATCATTCTAATCCAGTCACAAAAAGTTTTATATAAAATAATAATAATAGCGTTAGTTGTATTCTGAACGTGTAGAACGAACAACATAAAATTTTTAATTTTATTTACTTTGGCTTTGACTACCGCTTCTGCTGCAAAACTTTACTAATATGAAGTTACGAGGGCGAATCAATAAGTCCGTGACTTTTCGAACTTCCCTCGTACCACCCGTTAATAGACTACTGTAAAATTTTGAACAAGTTCATTTACTTTGCCTTTAACAGCTGTTAAAATTATACAACCTCGTGGATTTTTTTAAAAATGGAAAAAAGTGAATTTCGAGTTCTCATTAAACATAATTTTTTGCGAAAAAAACCGTCAAGGAAATGCTTGATAAATACTATGGGTACTCTAAAACATCGATTTCAATGCTGAAAAAGTGGTTTACTGACTTTTGTTGTGGCCTTACAAGCACAGAAGATGCCGAACGTTCTGGACGCCCAGTTGAGGTCTCTACACCCAAAACAATTAAAAAAAATTCACGATATGGTGTTGGCCGATCGGAAATTGAATGTGCGATAGATTGTGGAAGACATAGGCATCTCACATGGTTCAGTGGTTTAAATTTTGAACGATCACTTGGTATGAGAAAGCTTTGCTTAAGATAGCTGCCGCCAACGTATTCGTGCGACAGCTTTTTTTTTTTGGCAAAAATTCATGAAGTATACTACGAATTGCCCCCTCATTCGCAAAATTTAACAGGTGGTACTTGATGGGAGCAGTGTTGCATTTCATATAACTACGAGGGAAGTTCGAAGTCACGGACTTATTGACCCGCCCTCGTATTGTAACTGTCGCAGAAACAGATGGATCCATAACCGCTGGTATATTTTTAAAAATTAACGCTATCTCCTCAGCCTAAGGTTATTTAATCGGTAGCTAATAAATTTTAACTGTTTCTTAGTGTAGCAAGAGTATTCAAACCGCTACTTTCTACTTGGGTGCTACCGCACGTATCTCTACTGATGTTATCTTTACCATTATAAAGTCTGATATTATCATCCACTCCAGCTGGAATAGCATCAACTAGTGACACAATATTTACAGGATCAGCAATAACTGTATCGCTTAATCTTCCAAGATTCAAGCTGTTAAGATTTCTGCTATTGGTAACTCTTATCCCACTCACGCTGGTGATTTACGATTGGGGCCGTATCTTCAGCACTTCTTTCAGTGTCACCAACAACTTGATATTAGCCCGTAAGCAAGAAATCACCAGAGAAGACATTAATAAACACATTCAATGTTTTTAAAGCAAAAAAAAAAAAAAATATTGCAAAAAAGCTTGGTTTGGCTTGGTCAGCCAGATAGCTAGATTTGACTGCCGGACTTCTTACTCTGGGGATATTTGAAGTCGTTGGTTTTTCCGCACCTTGAAGAAGTTAAAAAACTAAATTCGAGCAGAAACGTGACACCACAAATGCTGCGCACAGTTATGCAAAATGTATCCAAAAGAGCCGAAATTTCCACCATCATCGATGGCGGCCATTTGTCGGACATAGCTTTCAAAAATTAATTGAAGCAAAATTTATATGTGTTAATTAGAGAGGCCTAACGATGCTGCGTTTCGTATCTCCCGAGACTTGGCATTTTAAATTTTCAAATTCCGGGAGCCTGTTGGGAAAAAACACTTTTTAAAAAAAAATATTTTTTTTTTTATTAGAAAAAGCATTGAGGCAAAAAAAATGTAAAAAGCAATTTAAAGACCAAAAATCTTAAAAAAAAGCTACTTTAAAATTCAAAACTAAAAAATCCAAAAAAGCAAATTTGTTATTTATAATCATTACAATTCCGATCTGTGCTGCTATTAATGGTACCTCCATTGTAACTTCTCCAACATTTGCATTGCCAACTCCGATGTTGATTCTGGTGGTCCATTGGCTTTGGAATTCTCTAAGGCTTGTTTCGGCTTCACCCAAAAAATATTTGGTATCTTAAATTCCTCCAGTTATAAATTTTATTTAATAATAAAGTCATAGTAAATTAATTATGTAATTAATTCACAAACAATATGATCAATAATATTACAAATAATAACTATTAGGTTTAATACTGATCAATCTTTCAATTGATCCAACTACAGAATTAATAGGAGAAATTAGATATAAGTTTTGTTTAAAGTGAAAAATCATTTGATTTTTAAGTGATGCCAATCCCGAAAAATCTCAGGATTTTCAGAATTCATAAATACCCAATCCCGGGGAAACCCGAATTAAGTTTTTTAAGCAAAATGTTTATACATCAAATGCACATGATATTAAGCAACACTTGTTAAAAGCATCACCCTGTTTAAAATATCAAATAAATTGTAAAAAAAAAAATTGCTACAACTTTGATACAATTATTTTTGAGTGTAAACGATTAAAAAAGAGCTCGTTGTGAAACTTTACAGAAAAATAAAAGAAATATAACTTTTGAAAATCATAAAACCAAAAGTGGAAACAGAAGTTCCGTTTGATTTTACAAGTATTTTCTAAATTATTCTTTAGATGCTCCAAAGGCAAGTCCAAAATATCCAAATGAAGGTTCAACAAAAGATCTAATAACAAATCAAAATGTAAGTTTTCTAAATATTTTTACCATGTTCACATTTTATACTTTTATTTTCTTATTGTTATTTTTCAAGGTGTTAAACTGGAAAATAATGCAAAAGATGATATGCAGCCATACATATTAAAACCAACAAATTATTGTTATTTTGCAAGAGGATTCTCTTGGTGCATGTATTGCCCGCTTGACTATGCTTGCGAAATCACAGGCTCCCGGAATTTGAAAATTTAAAATGCCAAGTCTTGGGAGATACGAAACCAATGATCGCTAGGCCTCTCTAATTAACACTTATAAATTTTGCTTCAATTAATTTTGGAAAGCTATGTCCGACAAATGGCCGCCGTCGATGATGGTGGAAATTTCGGCTCTTTTGGATACATTTTGCATAACTGTGCGCAGCATTTGTGGTGTCACGTTTCTGCTCGAATTTTATTTTTAACTTCTTCAAGGTGCGGAAAAACCAACGACTTCAAATATTCCCAGAGTAAGAAGTCCGGCAGTCAAATCGAGCCATCTGGCTGACCAAGCCAAACAACCGAAACGCGATAAGCGCCCCGATAGGCTAGCATATCAGTGCGGGGGTCGTGGGTTCGATTCCCACCAAAGACTCTGGTCTGTTTTCGCTACAACGAGCCGATAGCCTTCGTTACTAGTGCTCGTTTAGGGGTATTAAGATATCACACAGACATCCTCCAAAATACGCATTATGTCGCGTCCGCTTTAAACCACATGTCGTCCAAATCCAGATTGTCAACTTCTGGAAAGAAAAATTCACTCAACATGGCTCTATGGCTGTCTCCCTTCACCGTAATAGCGTTAGCGTTGGCTCACTCGAAAAAATTAACCTTTTCGCTCATAATCAATTTTGATGGAAAATCATCCAGTTCGTCGTTGAGTTCCAAAATCTTACGGCTTAGACGTATAGCGATTTATTATTATTCCCTAAAGCTTTCGCAAGTGTCTACTTCTCAAACGGCAAAAATAAAATTACTTTCCAATACGGTGATACTTATTTTATATGTTCATTAGAGGTGTTCAAAAAAAAATTAAAGTGGATTCTAAAGTCAACGAATGGGCTAATTGTATGCATTTGTATTGGGTATACAAGTTAAATATATCGATTTGGACAAGAGATGGCATAACTATCGCATATGGGTTGTGTCAATAATAACAATTATGGTATTTTAGAGGGTAAACATCTGTCATAATGCTATAATAATGCTGAATTTTGTGCCAAAAAAATATGATTTGCGGGGAAGTCTGATACCATTCTTTCATTTGAAGAAAACGGCTGCTGAAAGTTTTCAATCCAACATGCACCAACTCAAAAAACTTGTGAACGATGGTTTGCGCGATTTAAAAGTGGTGACTTCAACACAGAAGACAAGGAGAGGCCTGGTCAGCCGAAAAAGTTTGAAGATGAGGAATTGGAAGCACTACTCGACAAAGATTGTTGTCAAACGCAAGAAGAACTTGCATTATCATTGACAGTCACACAACAAGCCATTTCCCTACGTTTAAACGCATTGGGATTCATTTAAACGCAAGGAAATTGGGTCCCATATGAATTGAAGCCGAGAGACAATGAAGTATGACTGCTTTTTTTGAAGTAAAAGTATTCTAATTTTTAAAAAATAATAAAATTTGGTAATATATTTTACCAATTATTTTAAAGTACACTCATTGGGTAGGTATTTTCTCACTTTCGGAGGACTTCCGCTTTGTGAGGACACTGCTCTTAACAAGCTTTTTGCTATACATTTTTGTCTTTAAATTAAATTGAATTATACTAAGCTCGTGTATCTAAAATATAAATGAAATTTCATTAGTAAAAAGGTAAACAAATTGAAAAAATGTACTGCAGGATATCCTGAAACGTAATAAATTGTGACAAAGTCAGATCCTTTTCGTAGTTAATTAACGGTTCTGCTACAGAGAACTACAAAAGGGACGCCCTAAGTGACACACGGCATCTATGGCTAAGAAACACTGGGGGTCCTTTGTCTTCTTAAATTAACTAATTTAAGGAAATTGTTGCAAAAATACAATATATCACAGTTACTTTTTTATTAATAAGGGGAAAAAAATAGTTCGAAAAATATAAAGTTTAATAAGTGCTACGTCAATTATGGGAAAGCCATTATGCCGTAATGTATAAAATGTGCCTGCGATATTTTGTATTGTAGTAAACAAACAAATTTATTACATAAAAGAGCAAATTTAAAATTTTAATAAAATATTTTAAGCTACTTTTAAGTTCAATGTTAAAGACTCTTAAGATTAGAGATGGGCATGTGAGCCATTTTTGAATCACGCACCAAAAATTACAATCATGCACGATAATTTTTTTAAATGATTACTTTAATTTGTTTTCTTTAATAATTTTTTTTTTTTTTTTTTTTTTTTTTGAAATTAGGAAAACTAACTAGTTTGTTTTTAATTTATTGTTTTTTTGTTTTTGGAGCAAAATACTGAGAATAATTTAAACGTTTTTCAATAAAAAAAAATCCTATACGAAATTTTATTATTTTTTAAAAATTAGAAAACTTTTACTTGAAAAAAAGAATATTTTATTAAAATTTTTAAAATTTATCTGAACTAAGTTGCATGAAAATTTTCCTTAGAAATAGTTCATCAGTTTCTTAAATCAAGTAATTTTTTTTTATTACATAGGAAAAAATTTATTACTTTTTGTTGTTAATTGTCTGAACTAATTTTTAGAAAACAATTCGTAAAAATTAGAATGTATTATACTTAAAAACTGAATTTGGAAAAGCTTTCTAAAATTTAGTTAATTTTACTACTCGCGGACAAAAAATGAACACACATTAAGTTCAAGTACTTTCTCAATTTAAGTTAGACACATTTTTTGAACTAAATGGGAGTAAATTATGTCCTAATTTTTTTAATTAAACTTAATTTTATTACATTTGAGTATGCAATATTCTTATAACTAAGATCTTTTTTCTTGATATTAATAAAATTTTATTTAATTGACTTGTTTTTTTCCTAAAATCAAGAAATATACTTAGGAAAAATATGAACTATTTCCGAGTATGTAAACTATTTCGTTTTTCTTCAAACTTAGGAAATTTTATTCTTTTTAAGAAAATTTGTTTAATTTTTAATAAAATTTTACTTAAATTGAGGACAATTTATAAACAATTATGAAGGAAATTTTTGATTACATTTTAGTTCATGTCTTTCTTTAGTGTATTAAAAAAAAAAAAAACGAAATTAACCCTTTTATGCACTTGGGTGCAAAAATGACCCAATACTTTTTAACGTTAAAAAACGCAGTTTCACTCAAATAGACACATAATAAAAGTAAAATTTTTTGATTATAAATAGAAATAACTACAGATTTAATGCTTTATGTACTTGGAGTGGAAATTACCCTACATTTTTTAAACGCTAGAGAATACAATTTGATTCAAATGTATTTTGAAAAAAAATATATTTTAAAAATTGTTTTAATTGCAATACAGTTTTTGTTAATTTATAATCTTATCTTTATTACAAGGCTCTATTAAAAATAAGAAATTTACCTTAATTTAGCGGCATATTCTGTTTCTATCGCTAATCGATCACGTATAAAATTTGCATATTTATCCAAGAATTCAATGCCTTTATTTGTATGTATCGCTAAGTTATCGTACTGATCCTGAAAATAAATATAAAAAAAATAATATGTTAACAAAATGAGAATTATATCTTATCAAGCAAAGCCAACAAACAATAATATGTAATGTATGTAATATAAATAATTTTCAAATCATTTTTATTTTGTACACTGAAAAAATGCATGTCAAATTTTGCGAAAAAATCTAATTAATTTTGGTATGGATTTTTTTTGTCAGTGTAATTGTTTATGCTTAAATCCTAAAAAAAAGAAACTTTTAGTTCGTTAATAAATTTTTTTATACAAGTTCAAATATAGAAAAAAATATATTTTAAAAAAAATTTTCCACAACAGATGCAAAAATAATACAACACACAATAAATTATAGATTCTTAACGCAGTCGTTTTTTTTTTTTTGTGTTTGTTTTGAAATTCATTTGAAATTCTATATAAGAAATACAACGCATTTTTATACTCTCATTTTTATATATGAATTGAAATTGAATTTCATGAACTTTGTTTTTTTTCTACAATTTATTGTTAATCATTTATTGTTTATATCTATCAAATATTTAATGATTCTAAAAGAAAATCTTGGCAAGAACAAAAAAAAAACAGAATTTAATTATGATATTGAAATGACGTCAACGCCAAAAAACAAAAACCAAAATTAACAATGAAAATGAAGTATACACACATTTTTAGAAATGATTTAAAAACACTTGTGTTTTCTTAACTTAAATGTTGATTTATTTATTGGGAATTTTTTCTATATTTCAGCATTTGCATGTTTTGAGTGCAAAATATTAAAAAAAAAAATAATATAATTTAAAGAATTTAATAAAAGTCTTACTACATTAACAAAAATATGTTCAAATTTAAAATTAAAAATGTATTGAGTTTAAAGTAGATTTTTTTAATCATTTCTCTAGCAAACTCTTCTATTTACGTATGAGTAATATGAAATTGCAAAAAAAAAATATTAATCATACGCACCTAAACATAGTTACAAAATAAATGCTATGGAAAAATATTAAGGATTACTGGAAGTCGCTGATAATTAACAAGAAATTAGGTTGAAAGCTTTCCAAATAAATTATAATTTTGCTGGAAGCATTCACAGGATGTCAGCAGAATAGGCATTAAGGACATTTAGGGCGGATCAATATGTCCGTGACTTTTTGAATGACACAGTTTTTTTTGCAAAAAAAAAAATTGTTTTTCAACATAATCTCCTTTTAGCTCAATACAGTTAGTCCAACGTTTCTTCAATTTTTGTATCCCTTCCAAAAAATAAGATTTTTCGAGGTCCATAAAATAGGCATTTGTTTGATCAATAATTTCATCGTTTCCTTTCCACCGAGCAATTTCTTTAGGTGTGGAAATAGGAAATAATCACTGGGGGCTAAATCCGGCGAATATTGCAGATGAGATGCCAATTCCTGGAATTTTGCCACTAAGACTACACACGTGTGCACCCGTGCATTATGGTCAATTAAGAGTAAACGCAGCACCCATCTTGCAGACAGCTTTCTTAAATGCAACTGATCATTTAAAATCGAAACCACACTGCCATATGAAATGCCTACGGCATCAACAAACTCACGCACTTTTACTCTTCGATCGGCCAACACTATATCGTGGATTTTTTCGACATTTTCGGGTGTATTGAAATCAATTGGCCTTCCAGAACGTTAGGCGTCATTTGTACTTGTGCGGCCACTCGAAATTCACTTTTTTTTCATTTTTAAAAAAAGTCCACGAGGTTGTATGTTTTGAACAGCTGTTAAACGCAAAGTAAATTGCGGAACTTGCTCAAAATTTGACAGTAGTCTATTAACAGGTAGTACTTGATGGGAGCAGTGTTGCATTTCATATAACTACAAGGGAATTTCGAAAAGAGACGGACTTATTGATCCACCCTCGTATATTAGAAGCAAAATGGATAATGCTACGAGAGCAAGTCAATAAGTTTTTACAAAATCATATATGTAAGGAGCCCTAAGAATTTAAAACAATGTAGGTTTTTGAAAAGTGTCAAGTTACAAAAGACGACTGGAAAATTTTTAGGAAAATAATCGAACCAACTTTTTTTATTTTGAATAATCGGAAAAAAAAAATAAATTTCGTGCTGTTATCAAACGATTGTACTCGAAAGACAAAACGTGGCCATACAGCCACAAATTATAAACCACGTTCAGAAAGTTCAAATGAGACAGTTACTTTGGAAGTTAAGGCCACGGGGTTATCACATGGCTCAGTGATTTAAATTTTGCATGAAAAAATTGATATGAAAAAAAATATCGGCAAAATGGGTGTGACTGATTTAGTAGATGGTTTAGAGCTTTTCCGTCGCGATTCCGATGAATTTCTTGGCCGATACATAACTGTTGATGAAACATGAATTCACCACTATACACCAGAAATGAGTCACAGCAATGTATTTTATCAGGTGAATCTGCCCCGAAGAAAGCAAAGTAAGCTTATGGCATCGGGTTTTTTTTTTTTTTTTTGATATGCGTGAAAGAAGCAAGATTGACTCCTTGCAAAAGGGAAATACAATAAATGGAGAATATTATTCATAATTTTTGGGCTAATTATACGCAGATATCAAGAAAAAAACGCACTCATTTATCCAAAAGAAAAAGTTATCTATCAAGATTATGCTCGGGTGCACACTCGTGCAGTTTCGATGACAAATATACCCAAGTTGAGGTTCGAATTGTTGCCGCATCCGCCTTATTCTCCAGATTTAGCTCTCAGCAGCTTTTTTCTGTTTTCAAATTTTAAGATATGCCTCGGTGGAAGAGATTCGAGTAGAATGACGAGGTCATCTCAGCAAGAGAAGCAAATTTTAAGGAACTTCCGAAATCATACTTTGCGGAGACCTGAAGTGAAGTGCATCGCTAATGTAAAGTGCATCGTTGAAGTGAAGTGCATCCATCGATGGATTTGAGCTTCTTGAGCATTGAGAATCCACGTACCATTTAGAAAAATTCATTACATCCACTCAAAGTTGCTACCATTTAAGCCGGAGGTCTCATCGGGCTTTACTTTTCACGCGGTTACTGTAACTGGTGAGCGATACAGAAACATGATCAAGGATTTTTTATTGCCACAAATTGATGAATTGTGACTGGAGGACATATGTTTCCAATAGGACGGCGCAACTGCAAAAACATCTCGAGAGATTTGAAAGCTTTTAAAGAGAATATCCTACAACAATGCGAAAGCGTCCACCCAAATAAGATCATCAACAATTCCCTTTAAGTTCAATTCAGATAGGACTTTTTTTTATTGGTTGGTGGGGGGTTAAATATGCACCAATTCTAACCAAATTCTCTAGGGGTTGCCCTTGGGCCAACATTATGTATCAAATTTTATCCAAATAATTTTATATTTGTGATCTGTAGACAAACGGACTTATATCGTTAAATCGAGTCAGAAAGTAATACTGAATAGATTTGTAAAGTGGGTGGTTCTAAGTTTGATAATATTCGTTCGAGGGAACAAGTAAATTTTTATTATTAATACAACTCTTTCCTAATGGTATAATATTTCAAATTTTTCATACAGGCAACAGTAACAAAAACGCCTGCGGTTAGTGGGATATTATAATTATCATAGGGCACTATATTAATAAATATTATGATTAACAGATTTCAATGATAATACGAGGGAAGATCAATTTTAATTAAATCTCATAAGGGCTATAAAATATGTATTAGGAAAAGAAGCTCTTTGGAAAGTAGTTATCTTTCGTAGAAAATTTAGAGTCAAATCTATTTATTACTATAAAATTACTTTGGAAACATTAGAAGAAATGTCTCCCTCTCTCTCTCTCTTTCGAAAACTAACGGAGCGACAAGGAAATCCCTCCGACCCTTGGACACCAATTTTTATGAAACTTGATATATGATATGAGAATAAAACTTAAGGTTTACCGGTTTTGTCATCTGCGATGTTTGGGTGGTAAAAAAACAGTACGAAAAATTGGGTACTTCTTTTTAATTATTTTAATATTTCATCTAAAGGAACAGTATGAAAAATGGGTTTTAATGGAAATAGATAGATAGATAGATAGATAGATAGATAGATAGACATATTCCGCTACCGTAGGATTATGTACTATACCCAGCAAAACTTTGGTAATGGGTGCGATATTCTCATGCGTTACCTTGTAATGATAGCTCGTTACCTTTTTCATTAGTTGCAAGCATAAAGTAATTAGTTACAGATTATTGATTACGCAATATATTATTTATAAATGTAAAGTAATAATTGAAATATTTTTAAAAATCTATTTTTAGATACATTACTTTGTGTTTTTTTGTAAGTTAAAGGGTAATGTATGTTACTTTTGATAACACTAGTGAAAAAACGAAGCGCAACACTTCATTTAAGTTTAAATCAATCAAATACTATATGCGTCGATAGCTCAGTGGGTAGAGTTCTTGGCTGGCAACCAGATTTCCCTGGTTCGATTCCCATCTTGACCACATTATTTTTAATTACAAATATTTTAAATAAAATATTTCCACTTTTTTTTAAATCTATTTTTAGACACATTACTTTTTCCATTCTCGTAACCTTATAAGTAACCCCTTACATTATCACCTCTAAAGTAATGGGTATATACATTAGCTCATCGCCTGTAAAATTCATCAATGAAGTAAGGTGTAAAGTAATACATCGGTCCCTATGGCTATACATTACTTTAGTCATTATTTGGTAATGTGTGGCTTTGCTGGGTATTTATTTTTGTTGTTGGGCAATTGTTGTTAAAGATATATTTTTCCTTTTCACGAATATCGGTCGTGATTTCTTTCTGATCTTAGAGAACCTTCAACAACTTGGCAAACTTGTACGAAAACTTAGACAATATTTATAGCAAACTTTCTCCCTTCATAAGTACATAGATTTTATGACTATTTTTATTTGTATTTTCGAAAATGTACCACAAATGGCGTATTTAGCAACATTTTTATCCCCTAAACATGAGAGACGGCACTTTAAAAAAATATGAGGTCAACCTTGCACAGACAAAATTTCCTTGGACGAATTTTAATGCAACTTTTCAGTAAACTAATGAAGTTAATGAAAAAGCTTCGTAATTTTAATGAAATTTTTAACAAATACAATTTTTGATAAAATTTTCTGCAAAACTGCATTAATTTAATGAAAAGTTTTAAGGAATGACTTCAAGCAAAACTTTATTGATTTAATGTTAAAATTCATTAATATCAGTTTGGAATTGGATTCTCTATTACATATACAAGTTTCATCCAAATCGGCGGGTAAGCACTAAGTCTTTCCAAACTGATTTATATCGCAATAATGTATTTTTACAAATATCTTATTAACCTGCCCTCGTTATTATAGAACGATAGGAAAGAAATAAAGACTATGTAATAAAGTGATTAACGAAAAAAATCTATATGGAAAAAAAATATAAACACAAATTTAAAAATACATCAAAACCACTTGTAGAAAAATAATGAATTTATTTTTAGTCACATAAAAAACAAACTAAAAAGACACCATTAAAAATCTCCCACAATAGCAAAAAAATAAATCTATATCAACACCAATATGTAGACAAAACAGTTTTGATTGAAAGTGTTTATAATTAAATACAAAAAAAAAAATTAAAAATAAATTTTAAAAATCAATGTGTGACACAATTCCCCATTTTTTATTTATTTATTTTTTTTTTTGTTAAAAACAGCCAGCTAGTCAGCCAGAAAAAACAAGACAAGTTACAAATAAAAGATTTACTTGTAAAGTACTTGAAAGAAAAGAACCAACATACCAAATGACTTGAGAAAAATATTATTATAAGCTTATAAACACAAGCCTTAAGCTTGAGCCTTAAGCATTACTTTTTCTTTAAATTTGTCAAACGTGTTTTGCGTGTACATTTAGTTGTAAATTTTATATAGTGAACGTGCAATTGCATATTAAATTTAATTATTTTTATTTATGGTTAAAATTAATTATTATTATTTATATTTAAAATTAATTATTATTTTTTATATTTAAAATGAGTTATTATTATTTTTAAAATTAAAATAAAAAATAAATTAAATTAAAGAAAATAATTATGATTTCTCTTTTTCAACTATTAATAATATATTTTTTTTGTAAGCTTATTCTACAATTGCAAGAATAAGCTTATAGTAATCATACACACATAATATTTTCACGAGGGTTCCGTTTTGATTTTTCTACAATTGTTACGATAGCCTTTTTCAATATATTCTCAAGTCTTTTTCATGCTTAGGCTTGTGTGTGTAGGCTTATAATAATATTTTTTTCAAGTCATTTGGTATGTTGGGTATACATATTTGTAGAAACCCTTTAGGAAATGTCAATAGTGAAACTGTACTGATTCACTATTAACTTTGTCGCCAGTACTTCTGACTAATTATGCCCCAGCCAAAGCTTTCTGCTGTATACATTTAACATGTGTGTGTCATTGCTAATCTACACAACTATTGACTAGGTGTTGACATTGGAACCAGAGATTCACTAGTACATTTAAGTAATTCTAGTCTACACTTTTGGATCTTTTTACTTGATTTACACACTAGGAAGGAAATAAGTTTAAACAGGTGCAATTATTTTGTTTAATTAGATATTTTATTAATAACATTTTTTTTTATAAATTTCATTAAATTAAAAAAAATTTTCGTGCAAATTTAATTTTGGAGTAGACAAATCTTCAAAATACTGCACAAAATCATCCACAGGCTCCGTAAAATCTTCATTAGGCTCCAAAAAAATCTCTAGAGTTGCAACTTTCATTAAAAATTGTTGCCTATTGTTATTTTTATACAAAATTTATTGTTTTTTTTTAACAAGTTTTTTGTAATTTTATTTGCTCATTATATATTTTGTTCAAATTTGTATATTTACCTTTTAAATTTATGTTTCTTTATAATTTTATTAAAAACTTTAATTTTGCATGTAGCTTCAACAAAATAAAACAATAAAGAAAATCAAGAACAAGCACAGCTTTGCAGCTGCAAAAAAGAATGTAAAAAGAATAGACGCTTTGTTGACATGTCTCCCAAAATAGTCGGCTTCGTACAGGGAAATTAAAGCGCCACCAATACTTGTAGAATATCAATAATTATGCCAAAACAAAATGTTGTTGTCTTCCACCGAAAAAAAAAATAAATCAAAGAAGAAAACATTTGTCAACAACGTGCAAACAACTGCTCCACTTTTATTTTCTTCAAAACAGTCACTACCATAATTGAGAGTATAACTTAAAGGTAATTGAAATTGTCATTAAAAATAACTAATCGCACAGCGGACATAGCAAAATTAACTTTGTGTCAGCAAATGGCGCCCAACGAAAGGGGTTTTATGTTTTAATAAAATTTTAATAAGTGATAGAAGGGGACAAATTTCCAAACTCTCTGTAATAAAAATGTCGGTCCAAATTGATATTTGGGAGGTAAACTGAGTAACAAAGTTACTTGAATTCTTATACCCTACACTACTCCGTGGAACAGGCTACATTGAGTTTGTGCTAATGCTTAAACCTAGAAAAAATAATCTACTTTTATTTTTTATTCATGAATCAAGATAGAATTTTATTCATAAATCAGTTAGTGCTAATTTTGAGAAAATTTAGCTCAGGTATTCCCTATTTTTTTTAAAGTATTTTGAAGGCCGAAAGTTCGAAAAAATACAAAACTGATACTACTCTTCTATTCGTTTTTGATTTTTTGATATTAAATTTAAACTATGTAACAGTAATAAAGGGTGGTTAAATTTTAAGGGCCGATGTTGAATGTGAACCACACCTAAACGTCAAGTTTTTTTCTGCATTTCATTTGGCATTTCTCAATTTCAATTTAAACCATGAAAAGATATGCACTTTGTGATTTTTTTTTTTTTGATCAGCAT
The DNA here is from genome assembly GCA_949748255.1 of Eustalomyia histrio. Lineage (NCBI taxonomy): Eukaryota > Metazoa > Arthropoda > Insecta > Diptera > Anthomyiidae > Eustalomyia > Eustalomyia histrio. The sequence continues at coordinate 36,619,410 of OX456524.1, forward strand.
AATCGACAATCAAGACAATCAAGAGAATTGTTAGCAAATTTTAGCAAACCGGGTCTGTGAAAACACCTGTGCATGCTCTTCCAGTTCGTTCTGCGGAAAATATTGCTGTTGTTCGCGATAGTGTGTCATGAGGTCGGCCAAGCATTTACCGTGAATGGTGTTCGCTATCGCGAGATGATAACGAACTTATTTTGCCCAGGAATTGAGGATATGACCCTGGAAAATATGTGGTTTCAACAGGACGGTGTCACTTGCCACACAGCTAACGAATTAATGGCTCTTTTGCGCGACAAACTCAATGGCCGTGTTATCTCACGTGGTAGCGATGTCAATTGGCCGCCAAGATCATGTGATTTGACACCGTTGGCCTTCTTTCTTTGGGGTTATTTGAAAGAAAAGGTGTACGTCGATAAGCCAGCAACAATTCAAGAGCTTAAGGATGAGACAATTCGGCACATTAACGGCATAGAACCTCAATTATGCCTCAGCGTCATCGAAAATTTGGACCATCGAATGGAGGTGTGCCAGCGAGATCGCGGCCGATATATTGTTCCATACATAATTAAACCATACCATATTATCATAATAAAAAGAAATGACAATAAGTTCCTAAATAATTTGTATTTTATTCAAAATCAAAATTGGCCCTTAAAATTTAACCACCCTTTATATGTATCTAATTGTTAAAAAAATGGGGGAAAGAAAATTGTAAAATAATTTACACATTTTAATTCGGCATTCGCCAACTCTCCATTAGATGGCAGGGAACAACTGTTCTAAGATTTATGATCTCGCGCAATTACTAAAAGTCCCTCATATTTCACTATCTCTCCGCTAACCCTTTAAAAAAAACATTACATTAATTAGTAGGAAGAGTTTCCTGAGAGTTGCTTCTCTAACCAAAAAAAATAAATAATAAAAAATTTGAGTGTTTAATGTCTTTGTAAGTTGATTTTTGTTTGCTCAATATCTATAGTACTTTATTCGATGTTCGATCAACTTTTCAGTTGAGTGTATTTTTGCTTTATTATTGTCACTATTTGTAAGATGTTATTTTCAAACAAATTTTGGAATTGTTTGAATTGTTTATTTTTTTATTTATTTATTTATTTATTTATTTATTTATTTATTTATTTTGTTTGTTATACATTCTTCTTGTACACATCTTATTTGTTAAGTGTCCAAGTGCTTTTAAACTATTTAGCCATTTTACTCCCACATTATAAAGGGTGTCCCAAGAAGAACGCAATTTTTAAATTTTAAAGTAGACAGAATGAGGTTATGTATGGAACAATATATCGTGCAGATGGCCGCCGCGGCTTTGCTGGCATGCACGAAATTTTCAATGACCGTTTTGCATGAATGCTGCGGTATTTCATTAATGCGTCCAATTTCCTCTTTTAAGGCTTGAGTCGTCGTCGGCTTATTCGCGTAAACCATCGACTTCAAAAAACCCCAAAGAAAAAAATCTAATGGTGTTAAATCGCACGATCTAGGCGGCCAATTCTGATCTCCAAAACGCGAAATAACACGACCGGGAAATGACTGATGCAGCAATTGAATTGTTTCTCTGGCTGTATGACATGTGGATTTTCCTCACCCCAAATGCGACAATTCTGCCTATTGACGAAGCCATCAAGATGAAAATGGGCCTCGTCACTGAAGATGATTTTATCGGCAAAATCAGCATTTTCATGTTGTCTCTCCAATACCCAATTAACGAACTCCCTTCGCTGTCCATGGTCAGCTGGCTTCAGTTCCTGAGTCAATTGAACTTTGTATGCATGAAGATGCAAATCTTTCGTCAAAATTCGCTGCAAAGTGGATTTGGAGACACCAATTTGCTGAGCTCAGTGTCGAATTGAGGTGGATGGAGTTTGAGCGACATCATCACGTACAGCTGCGACATTTTCGGTCGATCGACCTGGTCGATGGCGCGTTGTTGTCTTTACATCACTAACAGACCCAGTTTCGGCAAATTTATCCATTAATCTCTTTACAGTTGACTCTTTTGGAGCATTATTGTGACCCCAAATTGATCGCAATTTGCGAACTGTAGCCGCAAAACTTTCACAATTTTGGTAAAACAATTTCACAATGAGAATGCGTTTATCATTCGTGTAGCGCTCCATTTTTACTAACCTCGTACCTTCTACTAGCAAACAATAACAATTGTTCAAATGTCAAACAATGACACTTCGAATGTTGCCAGATTTAAAAATTGCGTTCTTCTTGGGACACCCTTTATATACAGACATACAAAAATGTTAAAAGCATGCTCGTTATTGGTTTAATCATTAAATTTGACCGTGTAACTATTTTTTGTTTGTTTTAATGATACTCATCGAATCACAGAAAACCTGCGCAAAATATTTAATTTGCATTCCGCAATCAAAACACTAAAATGAAACGTTCAAAACTTTGAAATACATAATTTTCAAGTGTTCATTGCTTAGTGATAATCATCTTTGCATACATAAATTTAGTTTTTGTTTTTGATGACATTTGTTGGTTGAACAACAACCAAACATCAAAAAAATGTACTAAAACTTATAAACAAGAAATTAGCATCAATTATGTAATTTTACACCCGTTGTATAGTTTACAAAATTTTACGTGTTTTTTTGGCGAGGGAGGGAACTTTTATGGCATAAAATTGACCTTAAATTTGTTCCAAATTTTATGTAATTGACTCGTAAAAAATTCAATATGCTTGATGCAGTCAAAATAAGACAAAAAAAATCAAATAAAAAAACTGAATATAAAATATTCCTAAAATTTAAAAAAACAATAATAGGTGTGTTCGACGTACGTTACCGCGTGCGCACGCGGGATCCCAATCCTACCAGAAAGCGTTTCTTGTAACAAAAATTGGGTAAATGAGAGCGTTCATGAGAGAGTAATTGTGTTTCTCATTTTACCAGAACTTACCCGTACTTTTTGTTTGGGTAAAATGGTAAAATTGTCAAAACATCAGCTGTTGCTAATAAATTAGCTGTTTTGCATTTTTGAAATATATATTTATTATTTAAGCTGTTTTTTAATATGAATAAATTTGACGTTTATTTTTGGGTATGAAATGTGGTTTTGTACGTTCGCAGTATTTTGGGCATTTTTATGGTTTTGTGAGAGAATTTTTTGCTTACTCTCATTTTACCAGACTTTACCCAAAATTACCTCGTACAGACCTAATTTTTATAGGAGAATTGTGAAATTAAAAAAAAAAAAAATGTGGTTATAAAAAAACCCGCAGGTTCCTTTAAAAAATATTATTTAAAAACATTTTTACTTTAAAACGTACAGAAGTTCTATTAAAAATTGAGTTCTTACACTCACCAAAAAAACGTCTGCTACGGCAACTGAAAATTTTGCGGGAAATTTTGCTAATTTGAGCCCAGCGGTATTTTTTTGCTAATCTTAGCAACACATGTCTGCTGATGTGTAGTATAATGAAATATGTAGAAAAAATTTGTTGACGCTACTAAATTTTAGTAAACTTTTGGTAAAGTGGAATTTAAAATTTGTTTGCCAAAATCAGCAAAATAGTTTACTAAATATTAATAATATTAGTACAAAATTTCAAATTTATTTTTTATTGAGCAAAAATTTTTTTTATTTTATTTATTTTTTTTTTTCAAAAAATATTTTATACAAAATTAAAAACTAAATCGAAGGCTTAAAAATCTTAAACGTTGTTAAAACATAAACGAATTAATCATTTTTTTTTTTTTTATTTTGTAATTTCTGTTTTGAAAAATATTTTAGTCAATCACCCATATTCTAGTTGTCGTTATCAATGTCGTCGTCGTTTTTGAGTCAACATCATGTCGACGTCGACATCACTTCGACACCAAATTGGTATTTTAAAACAGTGTTGTAACGACGTTGACAGTTTATCGATTTAAACAAAAACTCATCTCGAAAAATGGAGTCGGCAAATTTTTTTTTGTTTATTATTTTTGCGAAAAAATGTTTTTTATGTGCAATTAAAAATCTGATACCAGTGATGAAGAAAATAAAGAAAATCTAGTATTGGAAAGAAGACTTCTCATACAGAAATCCAATATCTTTAATCTGCCGTTAAACAAGTGAGTAGCAAAATCAAAGTCTGTTACTTTAAAGAATGTTAAAGTTAAAAAAGTTACTTTCGGCTGAATAAAACAGCCTTCAAAGATGTGCTGGAAACAATAGCACCTAATTTGAAAACCGGAATCAAGTCCACATTTATTTCCAAAACAATAAAGTTGGCAGCTTCATTAAGATTTTTAGCCCAGGGGTCGTACCAGCTCAGTGTTGGAAACGACTTTAACTTAGGGTTCAGCTATTTCTGAAACTGTAGAAGATTTGCCACAGCTTCCTCCAGTGGGTTCAATATAAATTGCTTGAATCTTCCGCCACCTTTAGCATTACACTCGGCTTTGTTGGCTACCATTTTCTTTTTAACTTTAAATTTTAAGTCTCGCCAGACCTATAAATAAATTTTGTTATATTTTTATAATGCACTTTATATGATCATGCTTTCTTTACCTTCTGCCATCCATCTCACATTATTCTCGGTGGGTCAAGTGCATTTAGTCCTCAAGTCGTTACTAAAAATTGTGTCGACAAAATCAGAGTCGTTTCAAGAGAATATCGTCGTCACATTTTCTTACAGAATACCAAATACTTGTCGACAGTTATCAATTATTTTCGATAACGACAACGGGAATACCAATTTCAAAAAAAAAAAATCCCAAGACGACATTGTCTTTTGGCGATGACGACAACTAGAATAAGGGTGAATATTTTTTTACTTTTAAGGTCAAATTTTAATTGTTTTTTTTAGGGCTGATTCTAAAAATCTTAAAAAAAAAACTTTTTAGTGCAATTTTAAGTGGATGTCCTATTTTCAGACATGAGTCGGTATATTCACTTCCGATCCCTTTTTTTAATCTATGTAACATTTTAAGCCAATTTAAGTTTGCAGGTGTAAGTTTTAATTAGAAATAACATTTCCTTCCATATCCACTTTTTTAAAATTAGTAAGTTTTTTTTTTGCTAATTTTAGCAAATCCGCTTTCAAAAATTTGTAATATAGTTTCTGAAATTAGCAACAAAAATTTGTAAATATTCTGTAAAAACTCTGTAATTTGTAAAATGTAATTAGCAAAAAGATTTGCTAAATAATAATTTTTTTACTAAAAATCAGTACAAAAATAGTAAAGTGGGATTGAAAATCGTTTACAAATTTTTTTTACTAACTTTTTTTTTTTGAGTGTAGTAAACGAATGAAGGCTTTTCTATCAAAACTTTCAACTTTATTTATATTAAAAATCTCCAAAAACTACTAAACTTTAATTACAAAATCGAAATCAGTCTTTAAAAAGCGGAATGGTTGGTCAGATTAGTTATGATTTAAAAGTGAATGAAGAAAATCGAAGGAATACCAAAATTGACCAATCAAAATCGAATAAATGAACTCTTAAAATGATAGTCCATTGAGTAAGAACACATTTGAATTTCTAATAATTGAATCCACGAATTAATAGAATCAAATAATATAAACAGATTGAATTTACTATAAATGCATACGAATAAATGAATTGAAAGGAATGAATTTTCTGCGACTGCTTAGAAAATAATTTAGTCGATTTTATGAACATTATCAGTTTAAGAAGTTTTTTCCTTTCCCTTTTTTAGAACCTTAACCAGGAAGTTATCCCTCCCAATCGGATCTTTTTTGATCTTAATAAAATTCACGTTAAGTGGTGTCAAACACAATCTCAGATATTTTGTATAGAAATATGTCTTAAATTTACGGAATTTAAATATTTTCTGTACGCCGCATTATTATCTTCTTCTGATTAATACAAATTTAATTGTCGGTTTCTCACCCTATGGAAAGCAGAAAAAGGTTGCATTTTACATGTTTTTTGGTGAAAACTTTATCGATTCAAGAAATAAAGAAGCAAGATACCGTACACTAAAAATTGTTTGGCGGGTATAGCAATATGTATTTTACTGAACCCTGAACAATGTCCAGTGGCCATGTTTTTGGAATGGTCAGCAACACCTCCGTGATTAAGTCTCAATTTCAGCCAGCTGCTATATAAACTGTTCCGTTTCTATGGCAGCTCAAATAAATTCCACGCCGTGAAGTGTTCGTAAATTCGGGAATTTTATGCATTTTCTGTACGAAAATCTAAAAATAACTTCAAGGTTAGGAATTATAATTAATTGCACATTTCACTTAAAGAAAAGGTTCAAAGTATGAAAATGTTGTACAAATATTGCAAAGTCATAAATACAAAAGTACAGGTTTGTATTTTAATGATATAAATACAAAATTATTATTAATAGTACCCGAGTAAAAAAAAAAACTGATACGGCACATTATTTAATCATATCCAATTTGATATGCGTTTATATCTGTTGAAATATCTAGTTGATCTTATTTGATCCCAAAAATAGCAGAGAATATTAGAACCAGCAATGTATTTGGTGATTTAGTGAAATCTATATAGATCCAAAAAATGGCAGAAAATATTAGATCCAGTCATACATTTGGTGATTTAGTGAGATCTAATTTGATCGGAAAAATTGCAGATCCAATAAGAACCAGCAATATATTTAAGGATTTAGTTAGATCTAAATTATTAAAAAAAAATGGCAGATCAAATTGTATCAGATTCGATCCAACAATGTATTGTATGCACAGCTTTTAAAAAATCGCCATAAATCAAATTCGATTTTCATCTAAAGCGAACGAATTCTTTATTGTTTAAATCAAGTGAATGCATTCAATTGAACACGTTCAAATCCAATATTGATTTTAGATTTAAATCAATTGTAACAGTTCGCTTTTACAAATCAAATGATTTTAATCAGTAGAAACACGTTCCTTTTTTATAAATTGTACGGAAAAATAATTCGATTAACAACTTATTAACTGTTCAGTGATTAAAAAAAATACATATTTCCGTTTAGTGATTTAAAAAAAAAATCGTTCAATAGTGTAAAAAAAAATTGCGTTCAGTAAATTAAAAAAAAAAAACATCCCGTTCAGTGATTTAAAAAAATTCCGTCCATTCATTTAAAATTATTTTTTTTTGCCGTTCACTGATTTAAAACAAATTTTTTATCGTTTAGTGATTTAAAGTCAATTTTTTTACCATCCACTGATTTAATATCGATTCTTATAGATTTTTGCTTTTTTGCTTTTTTTATTTTTAAATTTGATTTCCAATCACTGAACGGTATAAAAACGAACTTAAATCAGTGAAGAGTAAAAAAAAATAAATTTTAAATCACTGAATACAAAACATTTTTTTCAATCACTGAACAAAAAAAATGTCTCAACGGAAAATATTTTTTTAAATCACTGAACGGCTGATAAATTGAATATATTCTTTTTTTTCCGTCCGATCTATAAAAAATTAATTAAATCATTTGATAAAACGAACTGTTTCAATAGATTTTCACAACAAATCGAACGCTACCAAAAAAAGTCTGTAATGACAAATGAAAATTTTGTTGTTATTACGGGAAATTTTGCTAATTTGAGCCCAGCGGTATTTTTCGCTAATCTTAGCAACACATGTCTTAGCAGGTGATTTATACACAATTTTTTTTTTTTTTTGTACAATTGACGCGTGACTGGTGTCATCTTATTTTTATCCAGTACTATTTGTCAATTCATCATGGAAAAACTAACACCGCAACAACGTCTCTAAATTTCTTAGCTGTACACAGCCATGCACAGGCACACACAGCCCGTGAAACAATGGCTGTATTGAGAAATCATTTTGTTGAGCAGCTAATTTCTCGTTCCGGACGTGTGCATTTGCTGCCTTGAACGTGTAATATATTTTGTTTGAGGTTATGTGAAGTCAAATGTCTTCGTCAATAGGCCAGCTACGATTCAAGACTTGAAAGCCAAGTAATGTACTTGCGTAATTCGCGAGATATAGGTAGCAATGCTACACTCACCAAAATTTTTTTATTTTTTTTTATTTACTTCAAAAAATATTTTAGACAAAATTAAAAAAAAAATCAAAGGCTTAAAAATTGTAAAATCAAACGAATTTATCATTTTGTTTTAATTAATTTATTTATTTTATTCAAATATTCAAAACAATTGTTCTTAGGACGATTTTTAGAACTAACAACACATTTTTAGTGCTATTTTAAGTGGATGTCCTATTTTCAGATATGAGTCGGTATATTCACTTCCGATCCCTTTTTTTAATCCATGTAAAATTTTAAGACAATTTAAGTTTAAAGGTGTAAGTTTAAATCAGAAATAACATTTCCTACAATTTCCACTTTTTTAATATTAGTAATTTTTTTTTGCCAATTTTAGCAAATCGGGGTTTTAAAAAATTTGTTAAATGATTTCTGAAATTAGCAACAAAAATGTGTAAATATTCTGTAAAAATTCTGTAAAATGTAAATAGCAAAAATATTTGCTAAATAATATTTTTTTTATTTACTAAAAATCAGTACAAAAATAGTAAAGTAGGATTGAAAACAGTTTACAAATTTTTCTACTAACTTTTTTTCTGAGTGTATCAAATGGTTATTAAATTCATTCAATGATTGAGCATGTCCGATTTAATTCGTTACAATTTTTATTCAAAAATTCAATTAATGAATTAAATCTTCGAAGCTCTGATTGAAATCTAGTTTATTTAAAAAATAATTAAAAAAAAAAGAAATATTAATTAAAAATAAATAAAATCAAAATTAGAAAAATGCCCTCGGCAGAATTGTAGTTGATTAAGCCACTCGCTGCTTTACACAATAGCTGGCTTTATAAGACTGCATTGTTCGTGTAATTATGTTCTATATAATAACTTTTTTTTTTTTTTGAAAATACTATTAACCGGAAGGATTGTACAGGTTGGTTGAAAAGTTCCTGCGCTCGCCAAGAGATGGCACTGCTAGCTCCAAACTTTTTTTTTTCTCAAGTTGGTATAACTGTCCTGAGAACACATGCAAAGTTTGCCAGTCATTCTGTCAATTCTTTCTTAGTTTACAAGTCATTTGAAGTTGACGTGTCATTGATTTCTTTTAATATGGAAAAAATTTAATATCGTGCAGTCATTAGATTCTTTGCTTTGAAGGGTTTAAAAGCAAAGGAAATTTATGAACAATTGTGAGAAGTGTATAAGGAGTCCTCACCTTCAAAACGCACCATTGAATTTTGGGCTGGTGAATTTAAACGTGGTCATACCAGCCTTAAAGACGATCCACGCAAGGACGACCAAAAACTGCAACCACAGCAGAAATCATTGAGCAGGTACATAATATGGTTAATGAAGATCCAAGTTTGACTAAGCGTGAAATTGCTAATGCCATAGGCATCTCAGGCGAACGAAAAAACTGTTTGGAAAGTTAGTGCCGCACACATTAAGAATTCAAGAAAAACTGGATCAAAAACAAATTTCTCAGCGTAATTTGGAGCATTTTAAGCCGAATAAAACCGACTTCTTGCGTCGTTTTATAACTATGGATGAGACTTGGATCTACCACCATGATCCTAAATTGAAACAAGAACTTTTACAGCTCCAAAGCAGGTGAAGTCACAACGATCAGCAAAGAAGGTTATGGCATCAGTTTTTTGGGATGTAAAAGGAATTTTGTTGATTGATTATTTTCAGAAAGGTAAAACAATCAACTCTGAATATTATTGCAGCCTTTTCGATCAGCTGGATGAAAAAATTCGTGAGAAAAGACCTGGTTTAAAGAAGAAAAAATCATTTTTCATCAAGACAATGCACCTGCTCACAAATGTTTTGACGATGGCTAAATTCAAATAATTAAAGTACGAATTGCTTGAACATCAACCGTATTCACCAGATTAGGCTCCCAGTGACTACTATCTCTTCAGAAATTTCAAACAATTCCTTCGTGGAAAGCATTTTTCGTCGCATGAAAAGGCCATAGCAGCCGTAGACGGTTATTTTGCAGAGCTTCCGGAAAACCATTATAAGGATGGGATAAAATTATTGGAAGATCATTGGAATAAGTGTATTGAGGTTCTAGGAGATTATATTAAATAAAAAAATATATTTCATTTCGAGCGCAGGAACTTTTCAACCAACCTGTAAACTTTTTCACTCGGGTATTAAAGAAATTATTACAAATAACATGTAACGATGAAAAAACAAAAAACATTTGCTTAAATGGAAAAATATGCATGACAGTAGCAGAGTATAAAGTGTATTACTTTGTGCATATTTGTTATGCAAATATACAAATGGATTAATATGCGAAACGATGAATGAAAACATTAAGGGTATTCACATGTAACAATAAATTCGGATTTAATAATTTAAAAGTTTTTAGAGTTTTAAAACTTTATAAACTTAAATAATTAAATTATTGAAACTTTTAGTTTTGGCATTTTTTGCTGTAAAACGTCATAATATTTTTACACTTGTTGCATACAGTTATGGCATTTAAATTAAATAAAAAATAATTAATAAATATCACAATAAAATCAAAATATTTGTATAGGAAATTTTTATTACAACAAATTCATAAATCATTGTTGATTAAAATATTATAATATCAACATGACATGAATGATTAATAAATTAAAAATTAATAACAATTTTTTGCAACATGTTCATTACAAAATATTATATTAAAAAATTTAAAACTTTTTTTTATTTTCAGACAAGATAAACAACTGTGACAAATTACTATGTCAAATGTTACGTCAACTTTCACTACTAATTTAAGTTTAGAGTTAAACAAAAAAAAAAAAAAACTAACAAAAATAAAAACACATAAAACTAAATATTTATGTCTTTTCCAAAATTTATTTTGTAAATTTATGTATAAAGTTTATATTTCTTATAATAATCTCAGTGTATTACAATGCGTGCGGTGCATTTAACATGCACCCGCAAAAAGACATAAAAATCAATTGAAAAAAATGTGGTGAAAACTTTATGCGCATACAAATGACACCTGTCGCAGTTGGTGCATTTAAATGCACATTAGAAATAATGTTTATAATTTTGTATGTCTGATGTTTAGATTTAGTGTTAAAGCAATGTTTTTTTTTTGTGCAAAATACTATGTGTGTGTTGTTTTTGGTATTTACACTTGAAATTGATTTTATTTGTATTTCAAAATTTCAGGGTTTGGTAAGAGTTATTTTTTTAAACGCCAATATTTGCCAATTTACATATTGTAGTACTTTGAATATTAATTTGAGTTTTTGTTTTCAATTGAATTTATTTTCAATATTATTACAAAATATTTCAATTGCTGCCTGTGTTATTTATACGTGGGCGATTAAAAATTCATTGTAAATTGCATAATCAACGTTGGAGAATTTCTAGTGAAATTGAAACTATTTT